>JAQGBY010006616.1:0-12832 GCA_034698785.1 Mycogona germanica
CTGAAGCACTGCTCACCCGTCGCGCTAATTGACAGACACAGCACTGGGCCTCTGTCATAGGAAGATCAAGACAAAGGGGGTAATCGTCCGATGACACATGGAATTAGGCACGCTAAAGGGGGGAAAGCATTCTAAAAACATGATTCTCGGTTTGGATTACGGCATCAGGTATGAGTAATATGATTATGAATATATAAAAATTATTTTTGTTCACACCGACTTTTCGGCTTAAAATCACAGATCCGAAAATTTTATAAATTAAACTTGTTCCCACAATTTAGACATAACAATTAACCTAAATGTGTTTCTGGTAACAAAATTGTTAGTAGGTTGCCTGTGACAATCGCCAAAATCAGAATAAAAAATGCCTAGAACATTACAAGAATCGTGGTTGGAAATGACTTACACATGCCCGCGAAAAGTATACACTGGTTCAACGTCCAGAGACGTGGTCCTGTCACGAAAATCAAATAAGAACATTTTATTAAGGACTTTTATTTGTTACACAATATGCCTCCCATCTTCACTTGCAGTCTAACAGAAAATAGAATGGTGGCGTGTATAATCAATACAGAGTATCATTTCATCACAAGCAATCGACTTAGCAAGACCTATACTGATAATGTTTAAACATCGAAATCTGGTAGCATTCAGGGTGAAGCCATGATAAAATGGCTAATTCCCACCTTCTTGGCGGGAAATCAGACATTTTATTTACACACACGCTCGTGAAGTGGGCAGCCATTTCTAGAGCTTAGTTTCATTTGGTAGCTACTGAGGTGCTTTTTAAAACTAAAGCCAGAGAGCAGAATTACGTCATATGCTGGCGATAACAATATGGCATATGAATCGAGTGATTGCTACTACAGGCAGCGCTTTAAAATAACCACACACAAAAAATAAGTAAAAAGCTGACGCTTAAGCATATGAGTACAAACACGGGACAGAGCCGTGGAAAATCGACGGCGAGCTGGCGAGGTTCCATAAATAAAAATAATAAACTGCATTTTGTGAAACGTACATTGAAAGAAATCACCCTTTTCCTTCGTAAAGGGTAGCCTGTAAGCCTGTAGTAGTGGTAAGTGGTCTCGAAATCTTAAATTTTTTCTAAATTTGTTGTGTTTATATACCTATGCTTATATCATGGTGATTGTCTCCCGTGTTTGTACAATTATGCTTATATGATGGTGAGCTTACTTTTTTGCTGGAACAGTCTTTTGAAGATTCCAAAGTTTAAGGGTGTGATCTTCGGATGCAGTGATAAGCACGGGCTCCACAGGATGGAAAGCCAGTGCCCTGACGCCGTCGAAGTGACTACGTAGTGTGTATTTGGCGGTCCACGTTTTTCTAAACGGCTCTTTATTGGTGGTAACCTGGTGCGAAATACGCATATAATTTATTTTATTAATTTAGCAGCAAGCAGAATCAAAATTGTTGGGAGAGGGGAGGGAGAGAGAAGGGCAATTGGCAGAACAAATTATGGGGTTACATTTAATTCTGTATTAGTGAACGGGTCCATTTGTAATGTTTCGGTACACCTAAAGGCGATCGAGTTATTATTTTCTTTAACTGCGAGAATTTACCTTTCCTGGAGATATGAAATTGGAAATTGCAAAAAATATATTTAGTCACATGTCAAAGCAAAATATGTATCCAGATGTAGCACGGAAACGATGAACTTGGTAATCAGAGATGACCAAACATTCATTAATAGAATTTTTCTGTAACATGCATTACTTTGAAATACTCAATGAAACGGTATAAATTTGGAAAAAATTGTAGATCAAAACATTTTTCTTGAAGTTAGTAAAACGAGGTACTGACTTTTATTATAACTTCAAAAATACATTAAATAATTGGCGATAGGACACGCAAATAGGAGAACATGATCAAAAGTCGTGAGGCAAAGATAATAAAGCGAAACGAAACAAAATTTGGTTAGTCAGGATGGCACCCAATCACTGGTCACTCACATCATAGATGCCTTCTGAATCATTGTTCACAGTAATAGTGGCTAGCTCGTCCAAGCCAAGACGCTCGTCCATGTTGGAGGCGTCCATAAACTGTCTCCGCGATCCCATGGAAAACGATAGTCCCGGATTGCCTTGCAACACTGAAAACGGAAAAGAAAAATAACGTCAGCAACTCAGCAATCATTTTATTTTGGCAAGCAAAAAATCTAATAATCTCTGAAAATTATTAATGCCTTATCCACTTGATTTACACTGTACTTAATTTACCCGCAAGCTGCTCATGAAAATGTGCCCCTCGCATAGTGCCTAAGCACCAAGAGTGGTACAGAAAATCCTGTAGTGCAGTGAATTAAAAAAAAGAAACTAGGGTAAAACAAACTCAAGTTATTTGGAAAAGCAGACACAAATAGACGATCGTATTTTCCCCCACACACCAATGTCTTATGAGAAATATTGTTTACATGGTTTAGAAGCGGTGAACGAATCTTGTAAACGCTTACTACCAAAAATCTAGGTGGGGAAGGGGGGGGCTTATTGAAGTATTTTTTATCAATATAAACGTTGACATTTTTAAAAGCAGTTATAATTGTTGACAATTTTTATTTTTCAGAAGGTAAAACTGTAAAACCGAAAGAATAAATATTCATCAGAGAAAGGAGAAATGCAAATTCTGAAAATTAAGAAAAACATTTATCAAACTGTTAGCATATTCTTTAATGACACTACCGACCTTTCCTTTTCCCCTTTCACATCGGTTATTAATAAGGAAACATCTTTAACATTTAACAACTTGTACGATACGAATTGGCTAGATTATTAATAATAAAAAGATATCTTTTGAAAGGGATAAGCATCTTCCAGGTAGAAAATATTTGTTCGTGTATTCCTAATCGCATTGAAATGGAAAGCGAATTGTTCGCAGTTCAGACATACGTTCTTGCGATTGGAGAGTTACCAATAAAGACGAATTCGAAGACGAATCTCGAGCAAACTCACACGAAAGCACGGGTGTTTTCAATTGACCCCGATGACTGAATAGGTCATACTTCTGAAGCAAACGCATTCTGACTAATTTCAACTTACTCCAGTACAATTGAACAAATTCACTTTGAATCAGGCCATCAGTGGATATTGCTAATCATTTTGTTCAAATTGGATCCATAGATATAATAATTTCTATATTCTTATAATTTCTATATTGTCATTTTAGTATATTTTATGTAAAATTATGGGTCAGGCGAACCTGCCACTAGCTACCCACGCCTAACACAACATTCTGCCATGATTTAAAGATCCGACTTAGTTCAATAAGTTAATAGCTTTTCAGTCAACAACTTACATTAAATATCACACGCGTCGCGACAGTGACAATTTAACAAACGTTGAAACTCACACCAGAGGGATTTGGAACAAAAATAAAAAAGGACAATGCAGCAGCGAGACGTGGGTCGAGAGAGCGAGGCGCATTGGCAAAAGGGAAACTGGTAGTTGGTGCTAACGGAACGGAGCAAAGAAACTTGTTGGCTGGTGGAGAGTTCAGGGATAACCCCGTTTACGGAATTTAACAGACATTGCTATGAGAAACGACTGCTGATCGTTTCATTCCTTTCAGGCAATAGATCGGAGGTGACTCGAAAAATGAAGTTGAAACGAAATGACTAAGTTAATAATCTTCAGTTTTCAACTAATAACCAGTCGGATAGAATGCTCATTTTAGCATTTCTGCGAGCGTCCTGTACTTAAAGCAAGCTGTTCCGAACATTTTCCTCAAGCCAATTTAGAAAAACTAATTATTATTCCAGGTATTCAGGAAGATTATTATCGATTAGCTCATATCTTCAAGCAGGCTGTACAAACAGCGAAGCGTGGTGATTGGCTTATGATATTTAAACAACGCAACCAATCACCACGCTTTGCAGTTTGAAGAACAGCGAGTAATTTCGCCCCCCTCCCCCCACGGTCGACGTGACGTCGCCACTTCCTCCCACACTCACTGTGCTCCAGAACTCCTGAAGTTCTGTCCAGAAATCCCAAGTCCCGACAAATACTCCCTGTTGCCCCAATTCGGCACCACCCAGTTCGGGTTGGTCCGATCACCCAACACCGACCAACAGCGCTCACAAAGCCGGGAAAGCGGGGGGTATGCGTGGAGCGAGGCGAGGGGAGAGAGAGTGGGGATGACCACTAACACTGAAACTACCCACCTGATCCGTCCAGACCGGCGAACTCGCACGCGGCCGTCGGCGGAGAGGCGGACGCGGCGGGCGACGCCGCGTCGTAGGCATCGCTCTCCTGACCGTCCAGCCCGGTCATCAGCGTCTGCAGCAGCGACCGATTGTGGTGGCCTGCGAGCCGAACGACGCAACCATGTTTCCATGTTTCCCCCCACACACACACATGGGACATGGGACACGCGACGACGACGATGACGACGATTTTCGTACACGTACACGCACACGCGGGAGTAGTCATACGGGTGCGTCACGACAAGTGGTGCGGGTGGAGAGAAGAGGCAAGTAGAGGTTGGCGGTGCACATGCCGCATGCGGAAGAAGGCACAACGGGATCACGGACGAGATGATCAATGGTGCAGTGGTGGTGGTGGTGGTGGTGAGAGGAGAACGAAAACGGAAGGACAGAAAATGTGCGTGAGATAAAAAAGACGGTCGAATCTATCTGGGAATCGGGGACGTCCACGAGGCCAACGTCGAAGACAATTGCGCACCTCACAATAGATTCTCGTTCATCAAAACTGATTTTTGTAGGACGTCTAGGGGCTCAAATGATTGTAGAGCAATGGAAAATGTAGTGAGTGGCAAGAGCAAATTAAAGGTATCTGAAGCGTTCGGATAGTGAATGATTATCTACATTTAGGTGCTATGGAAACTAACATCTTTAAATATATTTTTTTTAAATCATTGAAGAGTGGTTCAGTGAATTTTTAAAAAATATATATAGTTCAGTGATAATAGTATAAAAAGAGAGGTTCAAAATAATTCGATATTTATTCCGAGACAGCGATGTGCAGATGGAGTCAATGACTCGAGACTCGTATCGATTTAACGAGAACGCTTTGATAGAATAATTATCAAACTGATCATCAGGAAATTTTTCACAGAGCGAAAAGGAGATTGTTGGATGCAATCAGGGATTGGTGACAAGCGCGTAGATGAACAAATGTTTATTTCCGCGCTCACTCACCGAAAATTAAACGTAAACAGAAATAAAAGTATAAAATTATAAATGCACTAAGGTGAAAATCATACGCAATGATTTAACATAGTGGTGATTGCATCGTGACCGAACATCTACAAAGAAAATTTAAACTGCCCGAGCTAGCTTTCGAAATCTCGTTCCGTCTACTGGGGCGGATCATGACGCAATCCTTTTCGCTCTGTGTTTTACATACATCGACTTCATCTTTTTAAATTATTGTTAGGACATTTTTCCATGATAATTCAGATAGCTTAATACGTATTATCGGAAAAGGTCTATTGTAATTAAAAAATGATGATTTTTCCGTATTTTTTGTTAATTCAAAAATCGGTAAAATGTGGAAACAATTACGTTCACAACAATCAGTTTTGGTTTGAATAAATGCTCCGAAGTAGTTTTCATAGTTGGAAGCTCAAGATCTGCATTCATGCTTACTGCATGTAATGAAAAATATAGAATTGTCTTAACAATGACGTTAAGACTGACAAAAACGAAATGTTCACGAATTTAAAATAGCACGAAGTGCAGACTGGTTTTAGTGCTATTTTCTATAAGTTATTTAAAGTATTCAGGACACTCCTCATTAACTTATCCACGTTCTTCTCACATTTTCAAGACAAAATAGTAAATCAGAAATACATAAGTGCAAAGAAATAATATTCTCAAAATAAGGTGACTGAAATTGGAATTGTTGACATAAACAAGGAATTGCAAGGGGACAAAGGCCACGAACTAACTCCCATCGGGTCTGAATCACGCGGATCAACCTCAAGCTACATGTATATGTAGTGACTAATTTTGTGACCGTAGCTCTCAGTTTCAGTTTTCAATTAACAATTAAATAGGCAGATGGATCAGAGCTCAATTTCTGTGGATCCAGATGTACCCCGCTGAAGTGCGTTAGGAGTTCGGAAAAATTGTGATCTCTTTGCCACAGAGATAAGTTTTCCTCACAGAATTACGAATAACGCTCAGCCCGCTTCAAGAACCTCCCTGAAACGGATGTCAAAATCTGCCCTCGGATCGCTGCTGCCGGACTCTCGTATACAAACCTGCTCGTTTCATGTTGAGGGCATCTCGGGCGGTGCCAGTGTTGACCGCAGCGTTGTTACTGCTGACAGTGGCGGTGTCTGTGATTATGAGGGGGGAAGAAGGCGGGTAGACGGGGGAGTCGTCGCCGTCCGAGTCCAAGTTGGCAAGCATGGTCTGGAGCATGGACCGTTTGGGCCCTGTGCAGGATGACGGGCCAACGACACACAAGACGTATAACAGAGAAGGGGAGTTCGCATGCAACATGCCCCCGAATCGAACGGAGAGAAAAAAACACAAAAAACGGCGATGAGAGGACAAAATGCAAAATTTAAAATTAAATCAACTTAAAACAAAAACAGGATTGGGGCGAGATTTCGTTGAACTTAGGATAGTGCGGTAGGAAGGAGACATAAGGGGTTCATGCAGATGTCGATATGCACATACAAAAACAAGCACATTTTTTTTGGAAGGGGGAAAGGATTTTGTTAATCCGAAAACCACGTTAGTTTGTTTTATTAGCAGCAGGAACTTGTTTTCCCACCCCCTTAGCAAAAGGCAAGAACAGTGCGCACGTAATGGAGCGTTGTCTCTGGCAAAATTTTCAGTTATGATCATTCATAGTTATCCCCTAGGTTTATACCCCAAAGACAAACCAAGAAACTATTAAATATTGTTTTGAAAAAATTGACTAATCAAAATACAGATTTAATAATGCAAAATCATATTTTCTAAAATATTGTCGCAGCCCTTGACCCTTGATAGTCAAAGAACTAATATCTTTTAATATCGAGCCCAATGAGTAAAGCAAGATTTACCATGTACCCTTGTAAAAAAAGGCCTCCTATGTTTTTATTATTAGATATGTTTGAATATAGTTTCGACAGTCAGCTGCTAACTGAGGTTGGTTCCCAAGCGGACACTCTGACCAAATTCAATGTAAACCCATTAAATGAGGCAAGCCAACATTGAACCAACGTAGTGCTAGACCTAACCAAGGACGGCCAACAGAATGACCATCTGTTGTTGACCAAAACGCAATCGGAAAAAAACACTCTCATTTTCAGAATTTCAACTTCAAATTTAAAACACCAGCCTTTTTCTCTATCTTGATCGAAACACAAGACGTCAATTTGAAATCAATAGTTTTGCGTTGCGAGAAAAATATCTGATTGAGACAAACAACCAACGTTGCTTGACAAGTAGGCGAGCTAGCCGTGCGAATAAGATATTTGGGAAAAAGATAACGAAAAACTAACAAATCGAAATGGCACAAAACTAAGCGCTGAATAATCAGCCTAGTTTTCTTAATTTATGAATGAACTCGATTCACTATGAAACTTTTATCATTAAAAGTTTTAAAAAAGATCTTACTATCAGAATATACAAATCGTAATTCGGAAGGACAACCTAGAGCAAGATGAATACAGAATGAATACAGCAAAGCCCTCAATTGAGACGATGTTCCAGTTTTAAAAGTCACATACTCCCCTTGGACATAAGCATTCTAAAAAATTAAACAAAGACCAACCTTTTTTGAAAGTTGGCAGCCTCTACGCGAAAACTGCATAAATCGGGATGGCAGTAACCCTTTCGAAAAGGTTTTGCCATTCGTCTGAAAACTGCCCGAATGCATTGGGTGGGAGAAGCGGAAAAGACACTTGATTTTGACTCGGCTCTGCTCCGTCAATCTCTGCGAGAGAACGCGCGCGCCAACCACATCTGAATCCTCCAAACCGTTCAGTCTGTCGACAGAGTTAATCTAAACTAAGTGCCGGTGATGTCCGCCATTGCGTGTCGGTCAAGCTAGACCAAATCGCCACCAAACGCGGTAACGGGAATTATCTTCTGCCAGTATACTCGATGCCAGCTCAACAGTAAATCTAACGAAAGAGTTCTAAGGTAACGCAATCGGCACAACGTAGTTGGATCTCATCAATGAGACTACGTTCATTACATGAAAACTTCGGCTGCCAAAATTTAAAAAAGGATAATCGGGCATAACATTTTAATTAAATGCAAGAGTGCATTTTAATCTGTTGATTCAGCTAAAACGGTATCAAACGAAACATCAAAATATCACCCAGTGTTATTTGGCATCGAGTAAATTGGGCGCCCACATTAATTTGGACCGATAAAAAAATCTTTTGGATGTCTTAAATTCACTTTGTAGATGCAAAAATGACTGCGGAGCGGCCAAGCACATCTCTATGTGTGATAGAAAATTACAGGTTATTTTTTCAAACATTTTTTTAACATTTGGATTTCCTTGCGAGCGCTTTGTAAACGTTTACACAGGAATTTTTTCCGTAGAGGTAAATTTCACACGTATGATGTGCCGATAGAATGTTAAAAAACGGAAAGAGACGAGAAAAAAAATGCAGATGGGAAGATAAAAACTCCATTCTCCGACGGATGAAGGGAGCAATAAATCCCGGATAATGAAATCTTTACACTGGCAGGCTAATTCAATTTAGACAGGCAGAAGCCATGAACCGCGAACCGGTTGCCGATACACCTTATTATTATCATCTAAAATACACTTAGGAAGTTGGAAATGGAAGTCGCCCATGCGCGACCATTCGAAAAACCAAGAAAGCAGAGCAGAAGCGATGAGTCATTTTTTTTTTTAAAACGCCTAATGGCACAACAGACTTACGCATATTACAGAATCAAGTACAACAAAGAATTTAACTTCAAAAATGGCTAGATGTCTTGACAGGTAAAAAAACGTTGCTGCACCTAACTCCTTCTCCAAAATGGCAGAAGTGATCACCTGGTTCTCGGCTGACTTCTCTCAACTCATACATAGCCATGTTCCGCTCAGATCATCAATACTTGGATTTTTTTTGTTTTACATATCTGACTTGATCGATCGTGATACGCGCGGTGGTCAATAAATAATCAATGAATCAGTAATACTAAAAACAGGAAGCCAGCTCAGGGCAACACCAATTTTAGTCTGTTAGCATCCATCATATATCCGTTAGTTTAGAACAAAATCCATTCTGCCCAAATCGGTAGCCTGTTTATCCTCGATCAAAAGACCCTCTTAAAATCATGGCTCATCTGTTTCTCTCACAAGAAATCCATTACTATTTTTCTTCCAACGTCATTAGCCGCATATCACCATTTTCCTCCGAAACAACAAAGCATGCAGAGAATATTTTCCCTATCGACCACTACGCCCAACAAATACCGAGATGCAAATCCCCAATACCATCGATCATGCATCGATCATAGGTGTTCTCTCATCAGATTGGTTACACGTCACAATTTACCATTAACGGGCACTTAAGTGTGACCCCAAATCAGTCCATCCAGTCAGGTTATAAACAAATAGAACAAGGAAGCCTAACATGTGAACAATATTCAATTGATGACGTGGTTGGTGAAATCCACAAGAGCACATACATCATATGCACGTCAAATATTTTGAATTCTTGTTATTTTGGAAATGATCGAATGAGTCCTGTTCAAATTAAAGTACACGTTGCCACAAACATTGGTGCATGTTCTTACAACGTGGACAGAACAGTTTCAACGACAACGACATAATAAAAAGTGACATACAATCCCGGATTGGAGGATAAACAATCCTTGCATTTTTAGTAACATTTTGATACATAACAAATTTGAGTATTGAATGGAAATTTGTAACTTTAAAAAAGTTTGGCTGGAGTTCTTAAACATAACCTGAGTTAACCATGGATGGACTGACATGATAGGTTTGATGACAAGTTGAACGATGATTGTTGACTTGGTGTTAGTTTGTGTATCGGGTCTGAGGATGGATGGAATTGATGGGTGGGTGGGTGACCAGAGATGGTGGATGGGGGAAACTTACTTTGCGAGCTGCCCTTCTTCTGCTTGGTCTCTTTTCGAAATTGTTCCTTAAGCTCAGAGATGGCCTTGGGATCCACGCACCAATCGCGATCGGGGGAGCGGCCCCCATGCTTATCTGCTCGGCAGGCAAAGGGAAACACACCAGTACGGGTGAGGAGAGTGGGATCGACAGGCAAACATTTAACCTATCCGAACCGATCTAAACTGATGCCATGGGTCTGTATCAGGAATTTGATTTGGTGCGCCGACAGTATGAGTGCCAATGTCATTACTCCTCATCCATTTTATGCAAGCAAGGGGGTGCTCCATACCAAACGAGTTAGATTGTAAGTTGAGTTAGGTTTGGTTAGTGCAGGTCAGTGGAGATATGGAGCACCCTTGCCCCCATTGACATGGGGGAAAAAGACATGGAAACCTCTCAAAGAGCACCAAAACAGAGGTCATTGTAGGTCTCCAGATTTGGCCATTGTTTATAGCAGCTACTTGGAGCGCTTTGAGAGACTCTTGAAAGCTCCAAATAATTTTAGAACCCATTAATATAATGGTGAAAGTTGCATTTAATCTGAATGACGGAAAAAATGCGAGCAGTATTGCTTTAAAATTTCTTTTTACACAAGTCAGCGCCCTCCCTCTTAAAATGATTACATGGCTTACACAGCGAGGATCAGTCTGAATCGGCTCGAAAAACGGTCTCTGATAGTTTACAAACGATCAGCCGAATCAAGATTTCCTGAAATCTGCTATCGTTGTCTAGCTAGTTAGGTAGGAACGTACAGTACAACAATAGTGCAACACAATAATTGGCATTAGAAAACAAGACAGAAATCGTCGGTATGGTGGAGCAGGGAATTGGCGGCTTGAGAGGAAACAAAAGTCACAGGTGGACTGAATACCCAGATGGGCAAGAAAAGAGAAATCGGAAGACACGAGAAAGGACATGCGAGAACACTTGCAGAGCTGAAGAAGCAAGACAATCTATTTTGAGTTAACGTTACATCTGACTTAGGACAATATCAGGTATTATACCCTAACTGAAAAACAGAAATGGTGGCTCAAGATGTTCAATATACTGTTGCATCATTTCAATATTTTTTCAACTTGGTAATCGTGTTCACAAAGGGGGCCCACAAATAACTCAATACGCAGGTCATAAAGTACATGGTCTAGTGGTACCAGGACAACGCTGTTTGACATGGCGAACTCTTAGAAAATAATAAAACTGAATTGACAATTGCGAAAAATCTAGAGAGCTACGCAGTTCCCGAACTTTAATCACCGAACCCACGAATGCATTAAAATATTATATTTAGTTAGTCTTTCACCTAGCGCTGACCTGAAGACCTTGCTGAACCTAGAGACGATAGAAAACACATTCTACTTCGCCCTTTGAGACATATTTAAATTAGGGGTTTCGTTGTTTATCAGATTTCTCCAAATAATTCCAATATGAAAAGCATTCTGTCACATTAAAAAAGTTTGTTTGTAATTAGTATGTTTTCTAAAAAAAACACCTGGCATGCAAAAATAAGTAGAAAACAAATAAGTTTCATGCAGTTTATCTGTTAGACTGGTTAAGTAGCCAGGTGAAGAAGGATCACCGTACTTAGTTGAAAGACATATTGAAGGAAGGGTTAGTAACCATGCTATACTTACTGTAAAGACCACTGAGTGCGAGTGATTTTACTCCAATCTACGGTCCCCACAAATACCGTATTTACTGACCGATCCCCAAACTGACCTTATAGTGCTGATGTGTGGAATCGTGGGCAGGCCGAAGGGCAGAACTGAATTCTAACAATGTGTCACTGACAGAATTTGGCGAACAAGGACTTATAACTTGACCACTTTCACTTTAATATTGGTGGCGCAGTGTGACCAAAGAAGTTCAACCGCCAGTGACTGAACTCGAACGTGGATCGTTATCGGAAACTTAATGGGATCAACGCAGGTGAATCTGCAAACTATTCGTCTGACTTCAAATCCGCCGATTACATCAACGCACAAATCAAATTTGGCATGTAGCTAATGGGGGGGGGAGAACTGATTGAAACCAATTCAGCTTAATTGCAAAGACGAAATCGTTTTGTGGTCACAAATTATCCTAGCTTTCAAGTTTAACTTCCCTATAGCAACTTTACAGGTAGTCACATATGATTTAATTATATTATTTAATATGATTATGATTTCTCCAGCGGCCCACTGTTCAATATCGCAGGAAATCAAGTCTAACACGAAAAAAATTAGTTCCCCAGACAGCTAGGATCACCGTAGGCTCACTCAAAACGCAAATTCCACAAATTTCATTGACGCGATTCAATGAAAACTGCTCAATCTCGACTTGGGTCTCGGGAGGAAAACTGTTTAGTTCCGTCACCAAAATAGAGTGGTATCATCTTGTGACCTCAACATGGAACGAGCTCAACATTGGTTATTAGTGACTCCCCCAACCAGGAATATTATTAGTTGGCACAGGTGCTCAAACACGACAGATCCCCTAGCTTGGTACCAAGAAATGCAAAAACTGTTGTTGGATGGTCGACTATGCCAGGAAAAAGCAAAACAGTCAAACTCGAGTTGCCATCGTCACTGTCTTCACAAATTTTCTTTCAGACAGGAAAATGTTCATACACAAAACTTGATTCCGTTCACCACATATATTAAATAAGTATTCAAAAAATAACAATGGTGGCGGGCAACGCTGTAACTTTAAACTACTTTTCCTTTTCTGGTACTCAGTTCGGTGGACAAGATTGTTAAAACATTATCAAA
>JAQGBY010006617.1:0-12831 GCA_034698785.1 Mycogona germanica
ATTGTCAGGGTGCGCTCTCATTGGTCGGGAAAAGGGAAGGAGATGAAAGGAATAGATTCCAAATCCCATTGGCAATCCATGGCTTACAAACTTTCTAATTTTAATAAATCGATCTACTAGCAAGAAAATATCGTTTCTAGGCACAAGAAAATTTCAACAAAACAAAAAAATCACAACAAATTATTGAGCATTTTTCTCCTTTAGACGTGACAATATTTTATTGGTCTGAATTGGAACGACTGGATTGAGCGTTTTTTGACAAATTTACAATTCAGCGCAAGTATTATTTTTTCATTTGAAAAATGGTGAGTATGAAATGGGTATAAAGGGGTCATTAAGGGTATTTTATTTTACCCGCAGAATGCGTAGTTTGCAATATTTAACCTACATACAGCATTTCGAACAGTTCCAGATATTAATGCTCCGTCTAAGGATCAGACTCTCGTGTAACTCATGCTTGGCTGCCTTACAATTAAAATACCCCTATTCTTTGGCCAAAGCATGAAAACCATTTGGTGGTCTCAACTGTGACGCGTCTGATATATCCAGTCTGACTCGAATAATTAATATTTGCATTAGCAGAAGTATTAGCAACCTTCATCTTGACACCCGAGAAAATGAATCATCGGCCACCATAGGTCCCGGGTTTAAATCCCATTCAAACGATGATGACGGCGACATAAAACTTGCCATCTAGCATTGTGATTTCGTGCGACAGCAAAATTTTAGTTTTGCCGCTTGGGGCGCATATATTCGCTCCGGGAATGAGAGAAAACAGATTAAATAAGTTAATATAATACTCAAGTTTCGTCGTAGGACGCACTTTCACCAATACCCAGGGATCGGATCGGATAAACAACAACCCACGCGGAGAATCGAACCACACAAGACGAAGACGTACGAGGATTGTTAAGTACAGGAGACAATTTTTTAAAATATAAGTTCTTTATATTGAAGCAATTATTGAAAAAAACGACGATAGAAAAACATAAACATTGAATAAGATACCAAAGTATCAGTCGTTTTGCACACATCTTTTTTTTTTGGTTGTTGCAGGACTACAGGAAATCATGCTGTAAATACAGATAGCGATGCAACTCCTAATTTTTACTCCGAGATCGGACCAGCCACTTTCAGAAATCGTTCGCTCTACCGACTGTTACTTACTTTTAAGACGCCACGATATGCAGATAATTGGTACGGCTTACCTGGCTTGCAGAGGTTGGTTCCATTGCTGCTCATCCGCACCAGGAAGCCGTCCTCGCACTGGCAGCTGGATCGTGTGCAGTGCGAGTGCGGGACCAGATGCTCGCATTGGCTGTCCGACACGCATGAATGGTTCAGGGCCACGGCTGCAAAGATACATAAACAAAGACTAGTCAATCAATGTGAAGGACGGCAGGCATTTACAGTAACACGGACACGCAAAATTAATCCGCCAGTTAATCCTTCCGCTCGCGTGGACTCGAATCTGTAATGTTATCAAATATAATATTACATCAATGCGTTTCTTATATCATTCCAATTCATTCCAACGCAAGAATATCGCACGCCGCAATCAATGTCATCCATATTTGTTGACGCCATGTTAGTCTTTTTCAAAAACCAAGGAACGTGTAATGCAAAAAGAAGCGCTCAGATTCCAGATGACGTACTTGTTCATGTAATAAATATTACTTTTTTTGGTTGTCACAGCCGGCTGTCAAAGCGGTTCAAAATTTTAGAACTAACAAAAAATATATTGTCCTTTCTTTGTGCGTACACCACACTCAGTTTGTGTAAGCCAGTTTTTTAGTCATTAAAATAATCCAAGTTGATGTCTGCATGGTTACATACTCTTACTTATTAACAGCTCAGGCGTCGACATGAAATTTCAAAAAGTGCTATACACATACCTATATCATTTCCGAAGATTGAAAAACTGCGTTGTAGACCACACAAAATATACTGATCGTGTAATAACCCTTTTACCAATTTATACACAAGTTATCCCTGCTCCTCAAAAAAAGGGCGTTGCAACCTTTGCCTTTGCCTTTGTTTTGTATTATTAAGATAGTTTTCTTACATTTCATATATTAAGATCAAGCTGTACAAACTTCTGAAACGTTTTGATTTTGTGATATGAAGGCCGAATCTTGACAGCAAATTTATTTGTATTATTTATTTGTATTATTAAGATAGTTTTCTTACATTTCATATATTAAGATCAAGCTGTACAAACTCCTGAAACGTTTTGATTTTGTGATATGCAGGCCGAATCTTGACAGCAAATTTATTTAAAAATACATGACATTTATAGTACGAAAGCCAGAGGTGGCACGTACAGATGACAAAAGACAGATTGTGAGTGAAGGTAAAAGAATGACGACTAACAGGAACGGTTGACGCGTTAGGGAATTGTCTTCAACCCGGCACATCAATTTTCAATCGTGCGCTGTGACGCAGTAGCTTTCTACTTACATGCATTGTTGTCCAGAATAACCATTATTGCCTCCTTACATTTCCCAGCCACTACACTTACTATCAAAACACAAACTTTAAAACGTACTCGAGGATAACGAGCATCATAATATTCAGAAAGTAAATAATCATAGTTTCGAAAATAAAGAGATTCAAATCAAATCAAATCTGCTATGAAGGCAAAAAGGTACTCCAATTATTACCCCACTTATTCATTTAAAATTTTATATTATAACACGCCTAATTGCATTTCATTTTTATAAGCAATTGAATCTAACATCAATTCCATTGAATCCATTCCATTGAATCTAACAATTTGAGTTCGGAAACAATTCAGGAGCATCATACTGAAATACTGAAATTTGATTTTCTATACAAGATTTTAGATCAAAGACTACAACCATTTATTTTTTATTTTGTTATTTTCAATCAACTGTAGTCAACCGCACTACAGGCGTTCTGTACCCCTCATGGTGCTTAGGCACTATGTGAGGGGCACATTCAGTACCCCCGGGATCGACATTTTTGAGAGCCCGCGCCGGGAATCGAACCCGGGATCGCCGAGCCACAGTCAATCATTTTAATTCCTAAAAAGGTGTTGTTATCTTTTGTTCCAAATTCTCGAAAACATTTTCAGGTAACCATAATCATGTAGCTACATACTGATGTATAGCTCTAGAGTAGAAATTCGTCTACTGCCATCTACGTCGGTAGCATAACAAAGCCATACCGTCGCAGGCGCACATACAAAACTGACATCTACAATTTATTGCTGTCGGCGACACGGTCTAAACATTACGACTAATATAATGCACTAGACAATTACAGATTATTTGTACGCCATGCAGCGAATACGTCTACGCCAGAGTTTCCAATAATAAATGGTCCGCGCCCGCGCCCCCCCCCCTCTCTCCAATGCCGTTCCGGGTGTACACTGTCAGTCATAAAAAGGTAGACCCCAATAAAAAGCTCACATCTTCGTGAAAAAAATGCTTCGATTTAAATAAAACGTGTAACTTACAAAGAACAATAGAGTAGGAATTTAATCACGCGATTGGAGCTTTTCCAGGAGGGTTTTTTTGCAAGCCCTTCATTGTGTTTCTTACAGTCCGATTGGATCAGTGGTATGACGTCACTAGTCAAGAATCCTGCCCGTCAGTCCAGAGGTGTGCAGGCAAGCGTACACCGTAAAACACCGTAGGCACGATACCTAGTTCGCCCAGAAATTTATATCTTGGAGCAGTGCTCCCCACATACCGCGGACGCCTGTGCCATTGATTCATCATTACGCGAACTCCCAACAGCCGGTTACCATGGCAACCGAGAAAAGCATGCGGCTCTCACAGACAAGATAGTCACACTGGTTTCGGGAATTAGGAGAGATGGAACGATACACACACTACGACTACTGGTATCTGTTATATGCACATCGCGCGTACGTACAGAGTACGAGCTCTGATCGAAAACCAATAGATGAGATTTGTGTTCAATCAGTTGATGGGATTTTCTGTATTTGAAAGAATGATGATGCTGTGCGCTCTCTGAACTATTAATAGAATGTCAGTTCAAATATTAAAATCATTCGATGACCTGGTGAGATACTGCTCCAATTTTACAGAATTTTTTTGCTGTTAAAATCTTGTGCAATTGCGTAAATATTTACTGTAATTTATTTAGATCAAATAATTTCATTTCGACACTCTTGAAAGGTCTAACGCAGTTCTAGCACACGTACATGCCTATTTTTAGTAGTTTACCATGTCAAAAACAATAAAATGTCGGAAAAGTAATTTCATTTCTAATTTCTGAGAAACCTTTCTCGGATCCTTTCATCGTAAGCAGGACCTCAGGCTATTCGTAATCGTAGCTGAATAGGTCTGGTTAAAAAGCTATAAAAGTTTATCATGTGAACGGGTGCATTAAAGATTAGTTTTAAAAAAGAAAATGGTTTAAAGGATAGGAGATATTCGTACAAAATATCGCACTCGTTGAAACCTTTGTAACGGCATATCTCGGGGCGTAAATTGTGACAGGTTTTACGTTAGGCAAAGTGGAACGTTCGAAGCAGTACGATTCCTTTTGTTTACCGTGACGCGCTACTGGTTTAATTATAGAGTGCAATCCGAATAATTGAAAATGAATAATAAATTTCCCGAAAGTATAGAGTGCAATCCGAAAAACTGATTAGCTTTTATTAACTTTCGCAAATTTACGATGCCCCAATAATTTATATTGAAACACTCAACTTTACCTCAACGCTACTGAGTGTCAACTCCATCTCAAATACTCTATCTGATATTATACTTTCGTGAGGAGACAATATTTCATCCGTCCAAGGTATCAGAAGTCTCAAGGTTCATATTCGATTATTTCCAATATTCATCGATCATTTATTTGAACCACTCAAATTGATTTATAATATTTTTGACAAGTCAAGCATATAACCCAGTTTTGCACTTATTGGGACACAATAAATCATCTGGATTAAAGAAGAATCGCGAGCGGCGCAGTTTTGAGCCAGCTTGCCGCGCGTCAGAAGCTGTGACAACGGGTTGAGTTGACAATCGCTGGAGATAGAGAAAAATAAAGATTGTCTCTGCCTTCAGGCACCACAGAGAACAAGCAAACAATCAAGCAGCAGAACGCGTCACCGCAGAGTATATACGATAAGCTTCGAACATGAAAAAAGAACATTTCTCGATATTTCGAGCTGCCTTTTGTGGTTGGCGCGCGGGCTGCCTCCAGCCAGAGTGTGACGCACATTTCACCGAATTGTCGCCCCAAAAATTGCTACAAACACACACATCATGAACCAATATTTTCGTTCCCCTATAAGCCTATTAGCATGTGCGCAGCAGTCAATGTTTGCCTAACGCTCCAAGTGGCGGCATAATACTTTTGCCAACGCCAGCAGTGTTTGACAGATACGTTATACTAAACACACCCGTAATTCACTTTTTTCTTTTTCAAAGCGAGACACAGCGCGCTAGGAAGGCCATCAGATTCTGTGAAATAAATGTGTTTTCCTCCTGTTGGTGGCATATGTCGCGTCTGCTAGACATAAACGACAATCTATTTTAATTATTTCCTTGCCCCAAGATTTAGAAGATGGGCATTTTGAAAATTTTATTTAGAAAACCATATGACATGTGCATACATTCTGGCATTAAGTATTAATCAAATAAATATCACAATTTATAAAGTACATGCATAAGCTGTACAGGTATGTGTAATGTGCATAAATCATGGATTCAGCTTTGGCAAACTAAAAATTTGACTACTTCCTATAAACTATTTTATAAAATTCCTTTTAGAATACAAGCGAATACAAGATATACAGACTGTACAAGCGAATATCAAGTTAAGATACAGGCACAAGAGGTGTTTCACCTTGTTTGGTCGCCAAATATCTGAGGTTGTACTCGTATTACACTTGCCTGGCAAACAAGCCCAGGCCCGTTTAATTGGCTATTAAATCGGACATCTTTGACAGCATCGATCGTGCTGCAGTGAATGACCTATGGTTAATTCAAAACATGATCTCTAGATATGCCTGAATGGAGAACGCTTATGGGAGCTGTTGCTGATCAACAGGGCTTTGCATTTTTGAAAAGTCCATTCAACCTTCTCGCCAGTCATGGCCAAACAACTATTGAACATTCTTTCCATGAATCATGGATAGGCGGTTCTCGAATTATAAGACACATACATGGAGCCTATGACATAACTATACCATTTTTTATTTCGCAAGGCGTTTCACATCTCGTTTGATATATTTGCATTTTAATGACAAAGTACAATTTGGAATGTGTCGATTCAATTAAATTGTTAAATCTGATTCAGCACTTTTCTTTATTCAACCGTTCACATTATTTACGCAGCAGCGTTACGACGAATTAAGCTGTCAGAATTTTGTCCAACGGACAATTGACCTTCCCCTTAAGAAATCAAACTATATCAATAGCTTGGCACTCAATAAAAGCACAAAGAAGACAGTCTTAGCTACGCCTATTGGCGTGCACGTCACTGATCAATCATGTAGTCGCTCTGTGACAGCTTCAGAGCAGGCTTGCTTGACTCCGAAAGAAAATTATGATGGCCAAGCACTAGGGAGTGCTGTCAGCAGAGTGAGAGTCAACACATGCAGAGCCGAGACAAGTGGTATTATGGTCAAAATAAGTAGCATCTGTAGACTAAGAAATGGTCCTCTGGATGGGCATTACTAAGTGACGGGAGGGTGGCCTTAAGGGGACGAGGGAACGAATGCAACAAAAACACAAACGCTAGTTCCATCTATGCAGAATTTAATATCCCCATTTTCTCTGTGAGCTTGGATTAACGAGGAAGAGTGAGAGATGATTTGCAACACTAAAACATGGTACATTACCACTAACAAAATTCGTTCATGGCATCTAAAGTGAGATATTTTATACATATACTGTACAGCAATACAACACGCCTATTGGCGCTGCGCTTCATCACTAGATGGTCCATATTTAGTTATTATAACAGGCGACGGCTGACTGCAATTGTAGCCGTTAGTGAGAACAAGAGCTCAGGAGCGCCTTATGGTCAACATGGTAAAATAAACTACCGATAACGTCTTTACCTACAAAATTAGAAATTTACCAAATGATTCTCTGAAAAGTCACCAGAGGGCGCCAATTAGAACCATGCACAGATAACCATTTACATTATTTTAGACTTACGAAGGGAATAATCTGTCTCCTGTGTAATGCATATAACGTTACAAGCGCAATTTTTAATCTCATTAAAGTAGTGACAAGCGTGACTTGAGATACATGGAGTGACCTAGAGCGTGTCATCTTTTTCACATAACCATTCATGCGGCCGGCTTGATTTTGCCAACCGCGGGGCTTTTTCGACGGCGCCGCGGGATCTGGGCGGAAATACTTAATAGAGATGGCCTATGGCCGCCGTCAGATATGTCTGAAGATTTGTCGAAATGTGACGTTGAATAATTGTCGAGCGAAAGTGATGGCGGATGGCGACTCGGATTGGATAGACGCGGGGGGGATGGGGAGAAAAAGCACGTTCATCCAGTCGATAAGGTTCAGGCAAAGAAATATATGGATAAGAAGTTGGATGAGGAGGTGGGGATGCGTATATGAGAGAGGGACTCGTACGAATACAATGCCAAGTATCGAGAACGGGGGATTATACAGCCATACCCCACGCAAAGGGGACATTCAATAGTAGTTTTGAGATAGAGGATGAGGGTGTATGTGCAAGAGCGAGATACGTTTTTGGTAATGGAGAACCAGTAGAAGATTAGTTTCCACAGAGTTCTGATAAGCACATACAAAAAATGAAAATATATTTTTTTATATTGTAAATAGAAACGCGAACGTTTATTAAATTGTATACTGAATGCATTGACCTTATTTTTTTAAAATCGATTGTAGTCAACCGCACTACATCCTTTCCCATATCCTATATCCATTGTCCAGATTCGGTTTTGTCAGTTCTAACCAGGCTGCCTATCGGATAGCCATATTTGTCTTTGGAACACCTAGGTACCTGTCCGTGGTTTCTTTCACATAATTTCATGATCATTGGGTTCGATTCCTGAAGCAGACTTAAGATTATTCGTTCTTTAAATTTCGATAAATAATGTGTAAGTGCCCTCAAATTGTCTTGTTCTTATATATATTTTCAAAAATAATTTATACTCAACATAGCACCCGTTCAAATTCAGCCAATTCATCATTACATTACATTATTATGAATTATAATTTATGTGGGTACTGTGCGCATTTAGCAAGTCTCCCCGGTGTTTACACGCTATTTGGAGACTCGCCGATGTAACAGCTGATTTTATTATTTGATATATTTGTTTATTTGATTTGATATCGACCTATCGTTTCTAACAGCAACTTATGGCCGACGTGCTGAATCATTGTCGTACAGCGAATCAGTCATTTTTTCTTTTAAATAGAAAGGACGCAATTGACTGACTGAATATTGTCACGACTCCTGCGAACCCGAACCGAAAATAAGGATGATTTCCATGTTTAAAACTCGCGCTGAGAGATATCGAATGGAATAGTCTGTGGATAGGCGAGCGCTTCGCAGCAAGGGATTTCCAGAATTGACAATCTATTAGGTTTTCGGTCACGGCACATTGGATGCAGACGGAAAAGGGTGCAAATGGGGAGAAAATTACCCGCTCGTGAGCAAGGCGTGTCGGTTAGCCGCCATGCGATAATCACACGTTTGGGGCGCTGGATTTCATCAGCACGCCGCCGGCAAAACCATAATCGATATCGGGCAGTTCCTAAACACAGCGCTTCAAACCAAGACGAACCACGAGAAGAACGTGCACTTGGGCAGCAATGAACGTCAGTCTTAAGTTGATGGGCACATCCAATTGCTACACAACATTCAAAATTTAAGTTTCTCTGCATTTTCAGTGTGGTTTTCGAAGAACCGGAAGCAGAATTAATAGAATGATTTTTTAGGAACTCCATCACTGTGATGAAACCACCAGTCCATCGACTAAAAATTATTTTCAAGAAATCAAGTTGGTGCAATTCAAGTTGGTGTTGGTACAAATTAATCAGAGTATAAACGGTACAACACCGTGAAATTGAATCTATTTTAATAAATCGACCGAAAATAATTCAATTATGAATTTTTGGGATAATTAAGATAACTGTATCCCCTTTCGAATACTCAATTTCAATTTTCAAATTTCTCAATAATTATGCGGCGCCTTGCGGGTGGCGCTTGCTGATTGCTAAAAGCCGCTGCAATGCGTAACTCTGTAGAGCGTTTTCTCAACTCCTATGCAAAAAATGTCGTTTGTAAAATTAAAAAAATGCGATCAAATTCTCTTTTAAATAATAACAAAATTCATGCTGCGAAACTACTTATTAACGAATTCCAAACAAAGCCGAACCAGAACGAACATAGCCCAAAACACCGAAACTGATGAAAATTGTAAAACTTCTGGTCGACAACGGTTTACAGAGGGAATAATTCGTTCATCATCCTTTGTTTGTAAACTACTTCATAAGTCGTATGGCATCATCATTTTTTAGTTTTAAGGGGCGCACGTTTATCGTTAATGAATGACATCCTTGTAGCAGAGTTAAACAAACAAGGCCACAGAGTTACTTATTGCAACTTAAACGACAATTGGGAAAATCAGATTTTCTACCTATCACCGCCATCAAAGGTTCAATCTTCCATCAATGCATATGCATTTAATTTCAGGTGCAGATGCAAGCCTTAATTCATAATCCATTTTAAAATTTCCAGATAATACGAATCAATCGGCACGCAAAAATAATTCCAAAATTAAATTCGAATAATCCAAAAAATCAATTTCATGAATCACCTTGAAAGGTATGAACCACTTCACGTTTGGTCATATTGGTTCAAGAAGACGATTGGCCGCATATTACCAATCAGACCGTCAGTTAAGCGCTTAGGTGCGTCGCGCCGCTCCAATCACCTATAGGATTCCGCGTACAACGAAAATTACTGTTCTGGGCGGCCGAGGCAGCTAGTGCAGCGTTTCAGCTCCTCCACTAATGATGATATTTAAATTATACGATTCGCCCACATCCGTATCAATCCTCACACGATAATAAATAATGCGCAAAAAACGGCTAGCCGTGACGTCAGAACGACGAATGGTGCAAACGAAGGGATCAACAATTCGTTCTTTGTCACGCCCGGTCGTCTCTTTCACGGGTTCCAAATTGAAGTATGAATGCATTTGTTATCGCAGCAGCTCTAGCAAATCACCAGCAGCACCAATCACAAACACACGTGCTTTCAAATATTTCATTTTTCAGTGCAATTAGGGATTTTTATTATTATTTTTGTTTCACAGTTCCCTAGGAAGTATTGGAACAGTTAGAAACACATTCGTTTGACGTAAACTTGACAAAAGGCGTTACACGTCACGCATTAGCGTATCCCACGTGTGTTTATACCAGTTACCAATTTCCAGATGTCACGCACGAATGGCAACGCTTGACCTGGCGAAGTCATTGACCTGTAAATGTTTGGTCGCTGTGGTCATGGGGACATCAGAGAATATACACGTTTGGCCCGACAACATTTGGATGAAGTTGCAAGCAAGTGCGAAATACTGAAACGTTAGAAACGTCTGTTTGCATTGATGTTCACGCTTAAGCAGAAAAAAGCCTTTCTTAAGTTCATCCACTTCAGAATAATAATCATAGAAAATGAATGCGAATAGCGGTTCAGTTTACAGTTGCGCATGTGAACTGCAGGCACAATGCGCCAAGAGCGAACGAAGTTTATCCTGCATTGCACGCCAGTTATGTATGTTTGCCAACTGGAAGGGGCGGCAAATGCTTTCGCTCCTTCACGTAAACGCCGATTTATGTTGCGACATGAACATATCCCACTACTACTCTATATTTGTAATATCCCACATCATTTAGTGTATTTTAGTTCTCCCATTTCCCATATTTTCTCTAGCTTTTCCTTCGCTCCTACACGCTCAACCTGAATCAAGGTTTGCCATAAAACTGTTCCAACGTTACCAAGACAAAGTAAGAAGAGTAGTGAGACAAAAAAAATAGCCCCAAACCGACTAGAGCATCGGTAGATCCGCAGTCAGAGGAGGATCTAATGGCACTCCCTTAGGCGGCGAAACATAAACGGAGCACCACCGGTCAGTCACAATCTACCGGCGGAGGACGTGGATTAATTTCGCGCTCGTTTATCACAATCAAGGCGTGGACCAGCCGAGCGTATCTCTTAACCATACAACGTGTTCCACGGTGGACGCGGTCACGGGAGCTAGTATTTTCCTCCTCCCAATGTCACGCGTGGCGTCACGATCTCTCTCGTGCATCGTGAACCTCTGCATGCAATCACACAGGAAACAACTGGAGCGGATAGTTCAAATGTCGATTAATTGCCATGTGGGGGGCTTAATATGTATCTCACAAGACTGCTACAGAGCCACGACTGAGTAGCGCTCGCGGACAAAGTGGACAATAACCGGATACTATTCACATTGACTAGAAACAGCCATGTTGATCGCTAATCGGCAACAGCACATTTTTTCAAATGGTTGTATCCAATACACAACCATTTCATTCAATACTTGAATAACTAAACTGATTTTATTTCATTTTGTTTTCTAAGTTGTTCTCTAGTTGGTTATACTGTAAATTCGTACTTTCAAAAAGGCATCGTAAAAAATGATATTTGTTTAGGCGGTCCATCAGCGTGTTTATTAAATAGGCGCAAAACTGCTTTTAATAGACAAGCCATTTGACGCAGTAAGTGACCAGAAGATGCGTTAGAATTTCTTTGCTTTTTTGTAAGATACGTTAACCAACAGAACCCGTCAATTGCAGTAGTGACCGCAAATCTCGACACCATTACATAATCCTACCCCTTGCAGATTGAAGACAAACACGGAATATCAGGAAGCCCCCCTTTCTCATCCGCCAACCTCAATCTTCCTTCCGGCTAATTACAAAGAGTTTGGTGGCGATGGGACATCGAATGCCACTGGCGCAAAGATATACGCGCACATTTCGGAGCAATTATGACATTCGATCGGGGGGCTTATTTGCACGAAAACTTCCTAAGTTGCGATACTTATCGCACGGATCGTTGGCGGAAAGCCTCCACTGACGAACCAAACGGTGGCTATCAGCGAGCCAACGCGCCATCTAAAGGAAAATACAGGAAATCGTTAATGTCTCCTCCAAAGCAAGAGTCTCTCTTTCTTGGTAATAAGCAAATTCGGTGCGCTTAGAAGAACTGCGGCGATTTTCGATTCTTCTCGCGGCTTCAGCACGGGAAAACACTCAAGTGCAATTTAAAAAAATTAAATTTCACCGTGATGTCAGAAAATAAGAGAAATTATGCTAAATCCATTGATTACTGAATTGTCAAAACAACTTGTGTAAATCATTACCAAAATATACCCGGCAAGGTGAAAAATTATTGCGCATAGCGCTTTTCTTTACTTTTTTGCCAAAATATTAAATATGTTCTTTCATTGTTTGCGCTATGTTTGAATGGAAATAGATAAAAAAAGAGGTCGGCACGACTTAACACTCACACACACAGTCATCCGGACGCTAAATGCGTTAAAGTAGTGTGATGAAACATTGTCGTGTAATAAACAAATATTTATTCATTTATTCGGCTATACCATTATTACCATATTATTACCGTGCTAAAAATTCATATAATCCTATATTATAAAACTAAGAATTGGATTTTGGTGTTCGGAGCAACATTTCAGAACGGCTCAATGAAATCGCAAAAAAATGAACATACCGTAAGTACACCATCATAATTCGCTAGCGACGGATCTCAATTTTCAATAAAACATAATAAAAA
>JAQGBY010006618.1:0-12828 GCA_034698785.1 Mycogona germanica
ATGCCATTTCATTGAGCCGTTCTGAAATTTTGCTCTGCACACCAAAATCCAATTCTTTGTTTTATAATATAGGATATATTTAAGCCTTGAATTTGCTTTTTTTCACATAGAGAAAATGGTATTTTGGCAGTTTTCAAATTGTGCGCATCTGCATGTTGATGGTGCGTCAACAATTTGATTTTCCACACTTTACTTTTATTTTGCGACACACATCCAAAATGCTGAACGCCCCCAAACAAAGTTCACCTGTTCGAATATGGACATTAAATTTTATATTTAGTTAACTGGCAGCACTGATTGTGCTGACAATTTTGGCGCCAAAAGCAGTCTGTCTTCTAGAGAAGTGCACAAGGTCGTTTCAAAGACACTCTGGACGTTGTAAGTAATTTCGAGTTGTATTTTGTCGTGAGTTTTATTGCGTTTACCTGAGAATTAATCACCGGTCTGCTATGAATTATCAATTATGACCATCGAAAATGTTGATTGGACTAGATAAGATGATTTATCCCATGACCGGTGTGCGGTGAACTCTTGAGTCGATGTGAAACGTAATTTATCGCGTGTGAGTAAGGTCGTTCACAAGTCGGAGTGGATTACGAGATCTTTATTTGGAATCCAATATTGGGTAGAAACTGTTTTAAAGCCAAAACAAACTTAAATATGAATTTCGATCAGACGATCTGACTAATATAATAAACAGTTTGCTAGGTGAATTCGTTTACATTTGTGATCCATCCGACAAACTGCATAATGTCCATGACAATGTCGAATCTTAAGTTAAAGGGACTCTGGTATATGAATCAATGCCTCGACAAAAATTCTGATAGAAATTTTGGAATTTGAAGAACCCGGACCAAAATGATGGCAGCAGTCTCCGACAATCCCAGCAGACATCAGAGCTGTCCGTGCAACGAAAGTATGACTCCTTATGAAACTGGGAACACCAACTACTTTTGTTTCAAGGTAACACGAATTGATTTGACAAAATGGGAATATTGTTCTACAGAGTATTTCACCAACCTAACTAACGTGAAGTGAACATGTAAAGAATAATGAAACATCTATTTTTGGAAAATGTGAGCGTCTTCTAAACTGGAGTGGTCCGGCTAAATTTTTTAAGGGTGGACTCTTGATTATCTGTAATAGTAGCCAATAATAATTAAAGCGACAAGACGTGACATGTCATTGGGGGAAAAATAGTTTCTTATTACAGTGAAACTCAAAAGTTTGGCTCTCGACTAAACATCGAACCATTTTAAAATTTAAATAATTTTTACAGCCAACATGTTCAGTTGTGACGACAGCAGGGAGGATTAACGATAGTCCAACTACGACAGCGGGCAACAGTTCTGGACCAATATGCCGGATCTGTCACGAGGTAAATTTTGAATTGAAAATGACCACAACATTTAAATTCATTTTTCCTTCGGCGATAAACTTTTTGATAATCTTAGGAGAACTCAGTCGGTATTGCTACTGGCTGTGGCTCGGCGGTCCCGGGTTCAATTCCCGGCGCGGGCTCTCGAAAGTTTCGATCCCGGGGTACTGGAGGTGCCCCCCTCGCATAGTGCCTGAGCACCATGAGGGGTACAAAACGCCTGTTGTGCGGTTGACTACAGTTGATTAAATTTAAAAAACTCATATACTAGCGGCAAACCAAACAACTGGAAACACTATCGTACAGATCTTGTGAGGGACGGCCTGGGGGCTTGTGTTGTTCTAATTAGCAAAATGTTGTTTTTTCCTGTTAAGGGAGATGTCAAAGATGAGCTGGTCGCCCCGTGTCGGTGCTCTGGTAAGTTTCTTTGGAAAAATAAGACTCAATTCTACTGCCGTTAAATCAGATGCGATTAATTTAACTGGACAACTTTTTACAAACTGCTCGAAGGAAATTCTATTTTGATGTGTTGCAACAATACTAGTACTTAACAATATAAGAATATAAGAAGAGGCAAGATCGTACTTGAAATATAATATAATAAAATATTCATAATGAAATAGGGGTTGTCTCCGGGACAGCACCGGACGAAAAATGACGACCAGAGTCGGCGAGAAACTCACAAATAAAATAATAGAAAACACTATTATTCGATAAGGATAACTAACTGAGAAACATTGCAACTGACGACAAAGTTAGTTAGTTATCCTTATCGAATAATAGTGTTTTCTATTATTTTATTTGTGAGTTTCTCGCCGACTTTGGTCGATTTTTTTCGTCCGGTGCTGTCCCGGAGACAACCCCTATTTCATTATGAATATTTTATTATATAATTCTATTACTGTATAACCGTGAGATTGATTTAAAAGCTTATCGCACGTGTGTATTGTAGGCTCAAACAAAATGACATTTCCATGGAGCAATACGAAAATGAGACAGTTTACACCTCTCCTGCGTACATTTAGAAAAAATTAAGGAACAGTTTTTCGAAAGTTACGCAACTATGTGACCTGAGCTTATCTCTGTAACTACATCAAAACTTTATTTTTTAAATTTTTTTAATAAGGTGACATTTTACTATAATGACGCATGACGAGAGATGGTTTAGGAGGATGAAAAATACATAGGGTTTATCGCTAGAAGCTCAGATACTTGTCTGTATATTTATACACGGACATCAGGTTTCACTTCTTTTCCCCTTCCTTGTTCCGTCGCGTTTATTGGGTTGACGACCAGCGTTATCGAAAGAAGATTATTGAGAGAGAGCTCCCGTTATTAATATCTTTTTTTTGGCGCCAGGAAATTGGAAGCCATCAATGAAGTACGGCCCCATAACGCATAATGTCCGCCTCGGTCCATTAATGCTCGCACGGGGCAAATCTATTGCATATAGCGAGAAAAGAAATGTTATTATAAGAAGGACCGATGAAAGAAATGGAGAAGAAAAAATGATTGTGGATTTAACACGTTATTTCGACCGGCAATTTCTCAAAAAATAATGTACGGGTGGTTTGACAAACTGCTGCCTGAGACAGCTCATCATTCTTATTTTTGATGGGCTTATCTCAAGACCAAAAAAATATTCTTTGGTCAGTCACGATTTTAAATAAAATTCTAAATTACATTCCAGTGAAGTCGTGTTTTGATTCACAAGTCGGGGTTGCATTGATAGTTCTGAGAAATTTAATATTTTTCCCGTTTGACGAAACTTCTTGTTTTAACAACATGTCATTAATTCTAATTTAACAGTATTTGTATTTGATCACCACTGAGTTTTTCTCCGAGCACTGTCCTGCAAAATACACCATATCGAACGAGTTTCTGAGGATCCAAATATTTTCCAATTGCTAATTGTGCCTATGGTTCCTTATGGTATTGTGCTACAGTAGTTATGCGGGGGATATTATGCTTAGTAAAAAAAAAGTTTTAGTTTAAGACCCAGATATGTACCCGGTATTTAAAATATCAAAGTTTGTAAGAGATTTCCAATTTAAAAAAAAAAAATTTTTTTAATCTTTTGCGGGCTTAATTATTTTGTTCATTGGATTCAGTTTTTAATCTTTTGTTTTCGATTATGGAAATAAAAATCGAGGACGCTTCTGCAGACTCGTTACCCCAGTTTCTTCCCAATGAGATAACGAAATGAACATGAAAAAATCATCGTTCGGATTTTGAAAATTGCCAATCTATATATAATGTAGGCGTCTATATTCCTCCCGTGTCTTATTTTGACTACATTAGCGAACGTCGTCCCCGCTAGAAACTCATTATCCAGTTGGGAAATTTGAAGTAAATTGACAGTTTTTGGTTCTATATTTATGTAAATTTATGGGATTCAATTTATATGTAAACAGTGGCGGGGAAAATGTGTAATCGCGTCAATTTGCATAAGACATTTGACTGATCTCGGCATCGTCGCGATAGTTTTATGCCCGACGCTCATCGTGTGTGTTTCAACCCAAAATATTAAAGCGGCTCAATCGAGATACCGCCGATGTCGAAGATATCTTCCTGAGATCCCCCGCGGTCACCTGATGTCTGGACGACCTTTGACCAGGAGTGTTAGGGCGGACTTCGGTGTTTCACCAATGGAAATTAGTTCAGAGAAATATTTTTTTAATTTCTCGATTGTGCGAGTCTTCTCAACAGTATCGTGCGAAATTGTCCAATAAAACGTAACTAGAAACTAAACTATAGCTTCTAAAAGATGAGTGGTCTCTGGAACATATTTTGTCGTGGATGCTGAGGAAACTAGTCCAATATTAAGACTGACTTCCGTGTGTTCGCCGCATTTCAACTTCTATAATGAGAAAATGCACACAATTTGGGCGAAAACTGAACGATGTCTGCTAAAACCAATCTTGTCATTCATTCGAAACTCAAATTGTGCAATGCATATTGCATTAAAAATAAATATCGATTTACATAATTTGTGTTTTGAGCCTCTAATGAAGCAATAAAATAACTAATTTTCTCACATTTGAACTTGTCTATGGTAAGCTAGCTAGCGGCACGTAGAGAATTTACGAATTTAAATTTAAATATTAGATCTGATTATTATTTACTTGTGTACCGATGATGATTTCCTGCTTAGTTGCAAAAATCTCATTTTCACATTATGTCGAAGCATAAATTTAACGAAATACTATCAATGGATCTTTTTATTATTATAACTAATTTGTTATTTTAGTAGGCGTTAATAATTTTATTTTACAAATTGGCGTTTGACAAGTTTTTGTTCGCTATTGCAGGTAGCATGGCCCTGGTGCATCGGATCTGTCTGGAGAAATGGCTGAGTTCGTCCAATTCGGAAACCTGCGAGATCTGCAAGTTCAAGTTCGTCATTTATCGGGAACCGAAACCATTCACAGAAGTATGACTTCGAAACACCTTTCTTGATTCATTATTGGTCATTAGAAAAACAGGCATATGTTGCTGCGAAATCTAACGAGATAGACATTTACACCACCCGTTGTTTGCCGCAATGCGAGCTGCCCCTTATTGATAGGCAATCACTGCGAGTAGCTTTATGGGAGGTTTTCCTTTTGTGGCATTTCAGAACTAATAGCTGCAGATCTACTGGATTTGTTAAATTTCAACACAATTTTATCTATATCGTCAATTTTGGAGTAGAATTAAAATATGCATATCAGTCTTTTTAAGCAAGTAAAATCAAGCCAACTCAATTCTTGTTGGGAGTGCTCAGGAGGATCGATACGGCCACTTTCGTTAATCCGTCGCCCGCCCGGAGACCATCACTATCATTTAGTATAAACATCGGAACCGGCTGAATCGCCAATGAAATTGCGATCACGGGAATCATTAGTTTCCTCTGTTTGTTTACGAGCCCATAGTCGTCTCCAACGGTCCGATCCCTGCGGGGTGATGATCTAGGGGAGAGACTGGTTGCGGAAATCCCGACATTACAAATACAGAACGCTTGGACGGCGCAAAAATCTTATTGTTTTTGAATATTTTTTCTTCAGCGCAGGATTATAAGGAAGCCAAAATATACAGTACATTATCGATAGCCTTGAGACACCGTAAGCAGTGGTTTCTCGCGCTTTTACAATTTATACCCGAAACTTGTTTGTTTAACGGTTGCCGCCCCAATTTTGACAGCATGTCCATGTCACTGGCGGTTTTACCAAATCCACAGCTAACAAACTATTTCGATTTCCCCTTTGAGCCCCCCTCATGGTGAGGATCCCAAATGGAACTACAGTATTCAGGCAAGGATCTGACCAATGGTAGTTTCTTAAAACATTTCAACCGAAGTTTTTTTAGCGATGATATTCTGCCCACAGAAACTTGAGAGATACTTAAGGACGATGTTTTAAGGACAATGAAAGCTAGATAGATATAGCAGTGTAATCAGACAGTTACAGTAATGGTGGTTATAGTAATGGTAGTTATTTTCAAATATCCACCATTGCTGTAACTGTCTGATTACACTGCTATATCTATCTAGCTTTCATTGTCCTTAAGACATCGTCCTTAACTCGACATCCGACTCGGCGTGCTTCGGCACTATATTATTGAGAGATACTTATTTGATGAGCAATTTGATCCTGGGAAATGTACGTTTGGATATGTCCTTTTCAACAAGCTCGTTAACAGCATCGATGTTGTCATCCGGTTGCACACTGTTAGATCGACGAGCAGTTTCACGACGACGCTCAACCGCTCCTCCGTCTTGGTCCATCATTCTCAAAACCTATTTCGGTTCGCCTAATTCTTTGTTTGAAAACTCTTTAAGAATGGGTTTTGCACCATACTTTTTGTTTTCTCGAAGAAATTTAATAGCAAACTTATCATCTTTAGTGAAAGGCATTTTCACAGCTGATTGTAGCAGACGCGCTGTGTAATTACATATTGTATCGGTAGAGTGCGCCACCCGCAAGGTGGAAAATTAGAAATTTGAGACTCGAAAAGGGTTCCGTAGTATCAGGTTCATCCTGTGTAGTTGATTCGCCTTGGCGCACCAATAAAATGTAGTTCTCGCAAGATGGAGTGACCATCACCAGTCCATCGCTGAAATCTGCTATAATAAAGACGCGCCAAAGGCGCCATATTTTTTTCCGCACGCCAAATGTGAGTATCGGTGGTTCTAGGTCTTTCAGTTCGCGTCCGCATCCGCGGTCGGGTGTCGAGCGTCGGGAAAGAGGTTGACTTGTAACTCGGGCTCATCTGAGTGTGAAACAGTCGGGGGCTCTTCGCATTGTTAATTTTAATTACAGCGTAGATGGAAAATTAATGAATTTACGGGCTGCGCGCATAATTTGGCGTTGCTTAAACAATGCGCTCGCGACTACACATGTATAGCGCTGCTGTTGGTGGACTAGGGGTTTTCGGTGCCTGCAGTATCCATTGCGAAATTTTCCTTCTCGTTAACGTTGTCACCAAAGATGCGGTGTATGTGGTGGAGGCTTCCGATGCGCGTGGACAGGGCAGAAGTCCGTCCCTGTTTGTAGTAGCGAAATGTGTAATTTGTACTTTGGAGGATTTTCTCTGAATTAATTTCATATGGCCAAAAAGACGCAGCGCTCCCAAAATTGTAGTCTCGTTATACTAATGAAGTAAAATGTGGCGCACAAATAACGTTTTTTAAGCAATGTGCGAAGAAATGGTGTGGAACAAACGCGCCCAATTGCTTAAACTTTATTACAACTAATAAGATATAAGGGAATTACTTGGACTGCAATCAAGAATCGGTAACAAGATCGATAATAAACTAAGTTTACAACCGATCTTCACGAATACTAAAGCCTTTGAAGATTTGTTGTAAACTTAGTTTATTGACGATCTTGTTACCGATTCTTGTTTTCAGTCCAAGCAATTCCCTTATATTATTCCTTATATCGGTTCCATATCTACTATTATTAATTACAACTGCTGTCGGCCGTTGTGGGCGCTGCGTCTTTCGTCAAAAGAAATGCGTTAAGACGAAAACGACGTGTCCCAGATTATATGACAGCCCAGATTTATGATTCATGAAGCCTCAACTGTCAGTTAAATATACAATTTAAAATAAAAAGTTGATTGATAGTAATTTCAGGGGGCAGTTGCTTGATTACTAAGTGCTAGTAAAAGTATCAATAAGCCACATAGCGTCTGTGATGGTGATGGTGTTAAATATCGATACTGACAATCTGAACTATCGAGCTGTGGATTGTGTTGAATCTGCCAGATCTCTCAGCTGGTACTATATAAGTTAAAAATTGTCACCCTGGTTAGCTAAATTGGCGGCAATTGAAACCAAGCGGCGCAAGACCTTAATGTAGCCGTCCCAACCCCCTACTCTTAGAGAGATGATGAAAACTGAGTTCATCCAGTTCTGCACTCTACTCATGTCGTTGATCTCCTTGGACGTCATCCCGGCTCACACGCGCGATGAGCCGCCGGCAAATTGAGGATGAGAACGCAATTATAACTCCGGCTCTGAGAGATTGTCTGAACGTGTTAGCTGTCCCTGTCGTCAGATCGATGGCACTGGCGCAACCTCCTCGTCACGTGACGTATCGCCGATAGCCTGTTAGGTTGTTGCCTAGGTAAAAGTTCCACAAGGAATTTTCGCGACGTAAACACAAGTTTTCTATTTTTGTTGTCGAATTTTTTTTTTTAGAACAGTGGGGTGGTTGCATCTTGTTTGGTTAATGGAGTTTTACCGCGAGAGAGGGATTGTAATTGATCCTAATTGAGATCCGACTGTGATCCATCGTTTTATGATCGCCGTCGAAACATCGATGGGAGAGTTGTGGGAACCAATTTTTGTGCGTTTCAAACCGTTTCCTTTACGGTCAGAAACCGAACAAGCGTATTTAATTAGTTTAATTCAGCAGAGTATTAACAGTTGGGTAGTCAGAATATTGTGAAAGAAAAATGCAGCGTTCCAAATGCAGTTTTCTTTATTTCAGCTTTTACACACCTAAAAATTTAGCATGGTATGGGAAATTTAGCAGCTGTTTTACATAACGAAAAATCCAATAAGAAAAACAAACCAGATGAAAGCGTTCTCACGTTTGTTGATCTAAAAATGTGAAATTTTAAATGTATTTTGTGGAAGTTTAGAAGAGATTTTGGCTTAGTTTGTCCAGTGCTCCGAATACACCAGTAACTTATATGTACTGTAGTAGCTCAGTTGTTTAGAGGACTGATTGTTGTACGGCGGTTCCGGTTTCCGGATGGTGGAAACATTTTATCTTTTAGAGAATTAATCCTACACTTGATTAAAAGAATATTACTAAAGAAACATTTATTTTTGAGGGGAGATTTCTTATTTTGACGCTTATTACGTTTATTGAAGTGATTCCTTACATATCGATTGCTCGGCTATTCTTGTAATAATCACCTTCTATTAAATAAACTCTATAAAAGTTCTCCCAAGTAGGCGTTGACAACTTAATTGGAAACAATAAAATATTACTATCCTAAATTATCCGATACGATTTCATTTTTGAGGTGATTGCAAGTAGGAACCTGAAACAAAATGATAAAAAACAGTCTAGACAAGTGCATGCACTAAATAAAATCAGGATAATTTATTAATAGGTAATATTAAGAAGTTCCACAAGTATTCGGGAAATGAGTTTTTTATTGGGCATGACTACCAAAATATGAACATCAATGTACTAACTCAATCAAAGAGACGGATCATGGCTGAGCCTTTTTTAATATGTCGGCTTTCTAGCGTTTCTACCGAAATATTTTTTAGAACTCTGAAGAATGTAGAGTACTTGGTGAAAACAATTCCTAAGCCGATTTTATTTGTTCCTCTAGTGGATCATGCGGCCCGCTAGCCCCGAGGAGTGCCGTAACCTGGTGGGAGACATTCTCTGTTTCGCTCTGCTAACCCCATTGGCCTCTGTCAGCTCCTACCTGTGCTTCAGCGGCGCCAAACACTACGCCTCCTGGAGCACCAAGTGGGAGGCCAGTGGTCTCATCTGTCTGTCGGTCATGCTCATCAGCATCTACATGACCTGGTGTTTCGTCACGGTCAGGTGAGTTATTCAGTATAAGAAACACGATTCCGAACAAATATAATGACCCGCGCTAAACCATCTAATGTTCATGAAATATTCCAGGTACCATCTTCGCCATTGGAGGTCTTGGCAAACCAACAACCAAAACGTGTACCTTGTTCGCGTGCGGAAGGTGTCGTCCGAGCCACGGTTAGGTCCCAACAACCCCATGACGGTCAACCACAATCGTTCGAACAACAGTGGCCACCTGTTCCAGTTGGGTCGCGGCTCGGACACGGACAGTCACATTCTGACCATCAGTGGCACCTTCGGCAACACCAGCTCCATCGCGTCGGCCGGATTTCGACCCAACACGCCGAGCGTCTTCACCGGTGACGTCACCACCCCTCAGTCGGCCGGACCCATCCGTGCAGCCATGATTGAGATGGTCAGTTTCGAAACGGGCGCGTCGACCAGCGGATACATCCGGTCGAGCAGTTTCATCGAGTATCCGTGATGGTTAATTCTCCGAGGATTGTTTTAATGACACCTGTAACGGGACTTCGGTGACCCTTTTTGAGTCTAAACGTCTGCCTTTTTTGATGACTAGCTGATGGTTTTATTGCACCTGTCACTGATCCCACTTTAGATGGGCTTTTGATGGCCTACTTTTACGTGGCCTTGGATATATGGACCGACTTACTTAGCTTTAATTGTCTCCTGACTACCTTTTTATACGACCGTGATTGTCTTTTGATGGCCTTTTTACATGGCCATCATTACACTTGTATGTTGGCATTGCCATGTTTGTGTGTGTTTGTTTTATATGGAGCTGGTTAGTTTTGTAAATCCGCATGGGTGAGGTGGTCTTGGGTTAAACACGACACTACACGAGATTGACTCGAGCTTAGTTATTACGTCTTAAAAATGAAATGAGAAATTATATTGAAAATGTTAACATGCCTGAAAGATGTGAAATCATGGTGTTACATTGCAAAAATTGACTCCAGCGGAATTATAGTGCTCCAAAGTCAGTTTGATTGTAAAATTGTTTATAGAAAATATTTAAAAGAGTTTGTTTTGTTGCATTTTTTTTGCGTGAAGTTGAAAAAATAATGCGATTAATTTCAGGGAATTTTAATATCTAGTCTTGTTTGTCAGACTGCGAATTGCTTTGATGGTATTTGCGAAAAACCTGTATACAACCACCACGTTATTGAATCATTGTATCCTTATGTTGCTTTCAACTTTTTTGCACTTGTAAAAAATATTATAGTCAGTGGTTCTGTGATAACAGGGGTTGCACTTGAAAAGAATACTTATACCGTTGAATGTAAAGTGCTTATTTTCTGTGTTAATATGATGGCCAGTTTTAGAAAACAATAACTTGTTCTTGGAGTAAACGGTATATTGCTTAACTTTTATATATATATAAGAAATAAATTTTAAATAATTACATGTCTATGTGAATTATAAATATTTGTGTTGAGAGTGATGTAATGAACGCTTGTGACTAAAAAGGAAAAAAGGAGTGAATTTAAGAGGTTTAATAAAATATTTTTTATTTTGTGTCAAGATGTTTGAAATCATTGCTAGTTTTTATTCTATGGGATGAATCTGGAAACTATGGACCCCTTTTATTTTAATAAGTCGGCCAAAAATAGTCAGATTATTATAAAATTTTGCACGAATGACGTGAACATATTTACCAAAATGACAGTGTTTTTGTAAGTTCCTTTTCAAATGGAACTGGGCGTTCCTCCGTTACTTTGAAAATTGAACGCGTTCGTTTTCTGTTCCAAAACAGCGAAATGCATTTGTTTACCCTTTTGTGCCTTTGTGTCTTAAATTGTGTGCAAGTAAACCGGATGTGGTCGGCGGAGGGATTAAGATGCTTCGCCAACGGAATCCTTCTAATGCTTAAAAGTAATTGGTGTAATTTATAAAATTGTATTGTAATTATTTGTTCATTTGTATGAAATAAATTATAGATTGTGAATGTGGTAAGATGAATTGCAGTTAAATAAATAAAATGGATGAGTTCGGGACAGCTCTGAATAAAAAGACGAACGGAATGGTAAGCTCAAAATTTTTAGATATTAATTGGATTCATTAAGATATAAATGACAAAATATTCGAAAGTGCTATTATATTTTGAGCTCGCCACTCCATTCGTCTTTTAAACAGAGCTTGTCCCGAACTCATCCATTTTAATTATTTAACAGCAATACGTCTTACGAAATTCCTTAATGTTAAATGCCAATATTAATCAACAATTTGTTCTAAACGGCAACAACTAACAGTAAAAACAAATTATATCCTGCCCACATTTTAACCTATCAGATAAAATCATTACTAGATATTGTTAAAATATTTGTTTATTTTTTGTTGGGACTCTAAGGCGATTTTCTCGAAACTCCATTTTGTGCCGACCTTCATGAGACTACCATTGCCAAAGTTCGACATTAATTTTGCAATAAATATCATATCTTTTTTTAATCAACTGTAGTCAACCGCACTACAGGCGTTACGTCCCCTCATGGTGCTTAAGCACTGTGCGAGGGGAACGATCAGTATCCCGGGATTGAAAATTTTCGAGACACCGCACCGGGAATCGAACCCGGGACCGCCGAGCCACAGTCAGTCGCTAAACCAACTACGCCACGATGAGTCGTACAAAAAAATAAATAATCTGCATTTATACAACATTTTATAGAAATTTTTTTCAACCGATACATACCTATAAAAGTAAATTCATATAAAATGTTCTATATATGAAGAGTATACAACATTTTTAAGATGTTTTATACTATTCATATATACAACATTTTATCGTTTGAGAAAAATTGATAAAAAATGTTGTATATATGACGAGTATAAAACATTTTAAAAATGTTTTATACTATTCATATATACAACATTTTTAGGAATATTTTTTTACAGGGATGAAAAATGTTTCATACTCTGCATATATACAACATTTTTTATCAATTTTTCTCAACAGATATATACCATAGTATATTAAATTAATTAATTATTAAAATATCATATCTCAAATGTCCCACCATATCGAATTTTTCGTAGCATGTTGTTAAAGTGTGGGGCCCGTGTTATTGACGTTCAGGGTTCAAATCTGTATCAAACGAATTAATCATGCTTAATCATGCTTACATGGAATTGGTATTAAAAAGACACAAAAGTTATTTCCCTAGAAACGGATTTGAACCCGGCACACCAAGGACACGGGGCCCACACTTTAGCAACATGCTACGAAAATTTCGTTAGTAGGGACATTTGAGATATGATACTTTATTAATTAATTAATTTAATATAATATGGTATATATTTGTTAAGAAAAATATCTATAACATGTTGTATATATGCCGAGTATGAAACATTTTACAAACCTAGCTGTAAAAATAAGTTCCT
>JAQGBY010006619.1:0-12825 GCA_034698785.1 Mycogona germanica
AAGCAAACCAGATAACAGTTCCAACCAAGCACACCATACCACATACTATTACCGGAATAATATTTTCAATATAAAATAACAATATTAAAAAACAAAAAATAATCAAACAGATATTTAAAAAAGATTCTTTTTCAATTTAACGGCAATTTAACATTATATGAATAATCATCTTCGGTGAATTGGCAATGCTAGGTATTGTTCTGTTCAATTAATTTTTGCTAAATAAATCGGATCCATGGACTACAGTTTCGAACTCACGATCGTTACTACTACTACAATACGTGTGTGTGTGTGTGTAGTTGTTTTAAGAGAGAGAGAGCTTTCATTTCTTGATTCGAAACGGGTGCCCAAATCTTAGAAACTTGGAAGTTTCCGTTTGAGAAGCTGCGATTGTCTTGATAGTATGTGAACACACGGGTGTTACAATAACATTGGACCACTTTTAAATCCCACTGCCAGCTGATCTCAGAGTAAGGATTGTTCGGAAAATTCTCGAAATAAATTATTCAGAATGGGGAATTTAGGTACTTTTAACTTGTAAGGAAATCCTCAAAATTGTTCAGCACCAAATTATCGCCAATTGAAATTTCTTATCTTATCTATTTGACGTAGAACTACGTATTTCTTTTTTTTTTTTTAGTTTAAGATTGGTTTTACGAATTTTTGGAATGTCTGCTAATTTTCTTCGATCAAAGTGATCTATGGCAAAAATAAACAGCGCCCTACTTGGCAACCAGAAAAGCTACTCCAGTATACTCTAATGGCTTCTCTTCATTGTTCGGAAGTTTTCAGTGGTTGCTTGTTCACGAAAAAAAAGGGGGCGTAGTCTCAGACACCTTAACTTTCAACTGAGGTTGTTTGCGGCCTTTTGCTGTGTCCTTTTTATTAGACATAGTCCTTTTTTGTTTAGGGAAAAGGGGTTTGCTGCCATTGAGTAGGATCTGCTATTTTTTGTTGTTGTTGTACGGTCAGAATTGGAATCCAGTTCCGGACAGTGATCCAATGTGGATGAGACTAGGGGATCTCGTGGATCACTTTTTTCCAATCTCAATGCAAATTTCGTTTGTGTTTTTGCATTCTGGCTTTTGTCTAGCCATTTTCTAAAAAAACACTGCCGCATCGTGGATGATGATACGAGGGAGATTTTTATGTGCTGTTGATGTAGTAAGTGCATTTTTCAAAGACCGGGGACTGATGTCACTGAAATAACGAAGTTGAACATCAGGGAACCCGATTTGGCTCGCAGCGATTCTAGCGGATGACTTTAGTCCACAGGATATTTTTACAATTAGCTTAGCCCCTTTCAGATTAAACGTCTTCGGTAGTTCAAATTCAATTTTTTAAAATTTATTTTATAATCCTGAAAGTTTATTCTTTCTTTTTTAATTTTTTCTTTACTTTGTCCGCCTCAGCGTTTCCTTATGACCGGCTTAACGAAATTGAATAAAATTTGAGCTGTAGATAGTCCCGCAAATTTGTAGTCGAGTGCAACTTATTTCAGCTCTAGATTTTGCCTATTTCTCGAGATATGAGCCGTTCAAGTTTCAATTAAGCATTGCCATTAAAAAGGGAAATTCCAAGATGGCGTCTCCACTTGATCAAAAGGGCGCTGTCGTCGCTCTCACGTGCGCCAATCACGTGCTACCAGTCATGCCAGCGACATTTGCCACGCTAGATGTCGAATTTCTAATAATTATTATTAATTGAAAACCTCGTAGTATTATTTCACAAAATAGGAAGAAAATACATTTTCGTTATGAAGATATTAGATATTTAAATTGTCAAACGTTTGAGAATCCTAATTTATTTTTTATCACATTGCGGGCGCCATTGCCATGACGTAATAACACGCGATGAATCTTCTGGTTCAACTCCTGTCATAAGCCCCATCCGGGGCTGCGTGTGGGTGGGTACATATTGTAAACGCATATCATAGTTTTAAAAAAATCTTATGTCTGAGTCTTATTTTAAGACACTACGTTCAAACGGTATAATCTGATCCGGATCGAAGTTGATTGAATTAACTACTACATTGTGTCAATGTGTTTTTTTACGAGAAAATTCGTCAGAAAATCAGTGTGTTTTTCTTTCTGTGTATTCCGGTGTTGGCAGACAAGCGTGGTCCACGAGTAATAATTCAATTTGACATAGATTTCAAAATCCGGGTATCAACCCACACTCTTCTAGATTTACGAATCCACCCCCTCCCTCCCTCCCCCTCCCTTCGGCGAGTGACAAATACAAGAAGTTCTTTCGCAAGACGATTTTATGTAAAGATTCTCGCTTTGTGTCCAAGCCCCTGGGGGATTTCCGCAAAAGTACACTGCAAATTATAGAGTCTTGATAGTGTTACTCCATACGTCAGATGCAGTGGTTTCCTTACCCCCTCCCCATTAAACTATGACGTCAACAAACCTGACCACCGATTGGTTTACAGGTGTGATTCGGAAGTGGGTAGTCAGACGACATGTAGGTTAACGGTTCGCATCCCCGTCTTAGGACTATCGTTTAGGACTATCAAAAACGATGAGTGACAGCCTTAAAAATCAGTTGTGAACTATCGATAGTTTAAGACTATTCGAATAATATCGCTCATCACTACCTATATTTCTCCGTTTTTTATGACCCCGGGCGAACCCAAGTTATTCGCCTAGTTTTTTATTGAAAATCAAAATCCATCCTTCACCGAATGCCAGATTGTGTTCTGAGGTTTTGTGGTGCTCTAACCCCAGCTCATCAGGGCATTGTCATTGTCACAATAAATCATCAGTTCAACGAATGGAATCGATGATTGCACTTCTTTTTGAAAAATACATCTTCCACGCCCTCACCGTCTTGTATAATAAATACAAAGTAAATACAGTTTTCTTTGAGCACGATAAATTTGAGACTCTCAGTTGCAGTGAGAGATAAGTGAGGGATCTGGACGGAATCGATCGTCCTACATACGAATTCACCGGAAAGAGATTCTATTTTATTATCTCTGTGTTCGTGCATACCGGTGTGTGTGTGTGTGTGTGCGTGGACACTTGGATATTTCTTTCTTCAACGTCTTTAGAAAAAGAATTCCACATGTAACTTCTTACAACGTACACTCTGTATTCACGCTTATGGTGCTCTAAGCCGTTACCGTTCTGTTCAAGTGTGGTCAACACCCGGGTGTTAACATTTTTATTTAAAATCGACTGGTAATCGGAGTTAGGTACATTCTTAATATTAAGATTTGAAATTCCTTATATATTCGTCGGAATTAGCGGCGTTTACACCGAAGATGATCCTAAGGAGCCGATCTTCTCCGGTCACGTGAGAAAGGAGCGTGCTCCACTCCCCTGCGATCTTTTGCATTTACTGTGATGCAGTGCTCCATTTACACGACGTTCAATAGATGGCGCTGCTGAACGTCAATTGAATGAAAGTATTTGTGAGTAGAGGCGCTGATGCGTGTAAATTGAGCGCTCTTCTTGTTGTGCCATTGGCGCTGATGGAGAGCGGAGCGTAGCCGCGAGTGAGCGCACAGAAGGCGCTCAGTAAACGGATCCAAGGCGAGGCTCCCTTCACAATAGTGTTCAGTTTTCAAGCAACAGCTCCTCTACTCACAAACACTTTCATTCAAATAACGTGCAGCGTGCCATCTAGTGAGCAAATATTACAACTGAATGTGAATGGACTCCATTTTGGTATAAATGAAAAGGATCATTGCTCGCAGAGGATCGAAGCACGATCCTGTCTCTTATGGAGCCAATCTTTTCCGTTGGAAACGCCGCTTTAATGAAATGGTTATAAATCATTTTACGTTTGGCTCCATGGAACCTTACCTTGGGTCTACATGGAGATTGTCATTTTGTTTGGATCGTGTTCGTTGCATATCTCCTGTTTGCTGATCTACGCACGTATATTCTTTCATCTGGCTTGTGTGTGTCGGACGCGAACAAAAACAACGTTTCCACGGAGCCATGGTAGCATGTTCGAGAATGTAAACGCCGCTTAGTAATGCGAGAGTTGATCCATTTGAGTGTAACACTACCTTCTGTTATTCATCCATCGGACGACTTGTCTTTTGACTCTCTGCAGCGGCTATTGCGTTATCACGCGTGGTTAAGTCTTTTGGGCGGATATAGATATCTGGATACACTGTATATATATAGATAAATGAATTGTCAAACAATGTCTCTGAAGGGTCCACTACACAAATCCTACTTTTATTTCCTGTACAGGGTGTCTCCACATGAATTTTATTTTCACACTTTGTAAAGTGTGGCCGTGTAGGTGAAAAGACTATTTTTAATGTGTTGATAGTGGTGTAAGTCGGAAATTTCTCGAATTGAGACATATGAGGAAGTGCTGGATAAATTCCAGAGCGTCGAATTCATTACGGTGACGTATTAAATATTTCTATTTTAAAATAGAAATTATCAATTTTAAAATAGAAGAAAAAATGTTTTAAATATTTAGTAACATTGTACAAGCTTCGAGCAAATATTGGATTCGTTACCGAAACGAATTTGACGATTTGTAATTTCTTCCAGTAAATCTAGCGGTAATGAAACCATTTGTTTGTCACTTGATTTATTATTTATGTGACGATTTATTCCAGCAGTTCGACATGCCAAGATTGCATTTCTGTCCACAACTAAAATATAAAAAAGGAGTTGCATACACCACTATTGGCGCCAAATGTATGCACATGTGACTTTATTGACTTTGAATTTAGTTGATTATCAGGCGCACTTGTCGGGCAATTTTGGGGTTACTATCGCTGGAGTGAACTCACTTTCCCGGTAAGCGTTGCTGGATTCTGCCTCCCCTGGATCAGTAGTCGTAAACATCATTCTCTGGCCTCTCTCCTCCCCCCCCGAAGTACAACGCCTTTGGTAAGCTCCAACTCGTTTATCCGAAGAGGACATTAGCCTAGATCTGTTTATCCACAGACGAACGTTTGGTTATCCGTACAACGAGATTCTTATCTTACACTAGAGCGCCGATCTATGTCATTCGGATGCGGGTGGGTGTGGCTGTGTGTTTGGGCGAAAGTTAATGTTGTACTCTAAGAATGCACTAGGTTTCGACAATGGGACCGGGGGTCTACTCCTTCCGGTTTCTTCGGCTCATCGTTCTGGCGTGGGCGTGTGTTGTTATCCCGGCGACACCGTCACTGTAGGACCAATTTTCATTAAATCCCTCTGTGGCCTCGTATTAGCCCGGATGATGGCCAACCCGACCCTCCCCTCATCCCTCCTCACCTTCTCTATTTTGATTTTTTCTGATAGAATGAGTCAACTTTTTACATATGCTGATTATGTCTTCAACTTTAGGCGACGTTTACACCGGAACGAGTAATCTCAGTTTCATGTTGTTTTTGGTTCTAAACCGAGAAATCGCAGCAACTATCGCCAAAATTAATTTCTGGGATAGTTCTTAAAATCATTTAACATTTGATACCAAATATATAAAAAGATTAACAAATCTTTTGGAGAATCGCTGGACCAGTCGTGATCTCGTTCATCTCATCTCGCTGGTCCAGCAATTCTCCAAAAGATTTGTTAATGTTTTTATATATTTTTTAACTCAGATGAACTTTACAACTGCACTACCTATTCTTAGTGATCAAAATATTCGATACCAAGCTTTGATCATACTTTGCTTTGTAATTAATACACCAGTAAAGCACCAGTTTAACACAAAAATAAGCATTTACTTGGTACTTGGTGTCCTGAAGATGAAATCGAACTCAGAACAATAAATTAAACAAGTTCTGAATAAAGTTTGCTCGAGAAGAGTTAAATTAAATGAGATTACGTGAAAATAAGCGGTAACTGGAAATAACTGAATCACCTTGATAAATAAATATCTAAGCGAGATCTGCTTTAACGTCTTCGATTTGAGTCGATACACTGGTTTATATTATTTGTAAATGTCATAATGTATCTCTAAAATGACACTATTTTGTCAATTAACAAGTTACAATTGTTACCGTTATTTAACTCGAAACCCATATCAAGCTCTCAGCCCCATGGAGGCTGTTGCGCGAAATCGCCAGTGGCGGCGCTAGTGTAGCTAAACGAGCACAGCCATCTTGAAATTAGATCGTGACGTTAATGGCATCGTTTCTCTCTGGGGAAAACGACAAATATTTAAAATTTCCGAACAAAAAATACTCATTTTATGAATCATGCTTTTTGAATTATATTTTTGAATAGATAAATCTGTTTATAGGAAATTCTTTTCAATGCAATTTTTGCCCCTCAACATGTCCATAAAATGGTGAAAATAGCACTACATATTTCCTATTTTTAATGGCTAGTAAGATTCGTTCGCTAAAGCCCAGTTTAGGTTGTCCCACCACAGTAGGGTCGCAGGAGGGTTTGGAAATTCGAGCATAACCCTCCCCCCCCAATCCACCCTTACCTCCTCGGGTGTGTATTTGTAGGGTCCAGTTGCTAATAAGTAGCGCGATCGTTATCGAAATGAATTATGGCAGGTCATAATTGGTTCACGGTATTCAAACTAATGCTGTTGTGTGACCCAGAACGGGATGGGGGATGGGGACATGAATGCGGGTCCCGACCCAGACTACACTTAGTGGGAACCAAATTGGACATCTCTATATCCTCCGGAGAACCAAGTCACACTGGTTCGTGTCCCGGTTTGTTACATTGCAATTTTTGCGCGTTATGTTTTGCGCCAACTATTTTTGATGCGTGCTTGACATTTTCATGAAAATCCAGGAATTTGGAACAGTTTTGGCATGGGGAGAGGAATGGGGGCTCAGGAGGATGTAAGATTAATGATGGTCACCGTTACACCGTTTTGGCTGCATCTAGGCGAAGCTCATCTTCGGGGAATAGGCAATGACGGTTGAGGAATTCCGTTTAACCCAATTCTACCGACTCGTTTATGTGGGATCTCTTAACCGGTGGTTCGGGCGGTGGGCATAGTTGACCGTGGCCCTAGTAAGTTACCATAATTTTTTTTAATCCGAGTAGGCTAAGTTTTCGACGCGCCCACGTTTGCGAGTAGTAACTAAAAGTCAGCTATTCTTAAATTTCTTGTTGGTTTTATGGGAATTTGTGTAAATACATCGACTTCTGCTCCAATCAGACTATGCATGTCTATGGTCCAACGCGTTCCATTGGTGACGAGTTGAAGCGACTGCTCGGCTGATGGCGTTGGCGATAAATTATAAATGTTCGCATATGGGCGTAGATCACGATCGACATTGTATCTCTTCAACTAGCTGCTTAAGTGTTGGACAGCGCAAGAGTTGAAACTAAAGCGCCTTGGTTAAGCGCCGCTTGCAATCACGGAGTGACGTGTTTAATGTTGCACTTCCGCTGCAAGTCTTGGAACATGCACCCCTCCTGACACGTCAAAAATGAAGTTTGCTTTTAATAATTTTTACCACTGATGAAACTATTCTCCGTTTTTAAAACCGTCGTGTTTATGATTTTCACGAATCCCTTCCATTCCCCCTCCCCCTCCTTTCCATTAGGCCTGCCCTGGAGATATTTTTGGTTATTTATTTATCTAATATGTACACGTAGTCGCTGCTACGTGAGTGGTTCCGAGAGTGATATTGGGGATACTGTGAAGGGGAGGTAAGGCCCGCTGTTGTTTTTTGGACGCCTATGACAATCGCATGTACACCAAATAATTTGAGTTGTATTCAATGTTTCCAATAAATTAAATCGCTTGAAGCGATAGTTTTCCTGGATTCTAAATCGTCGGATTGCCGATGAACATTCACATCTGCACAATAGAATATAAATATTGCAAAATTTGGCGTAATTTCAAACATTTTCATTAAAAATGTTTGCGCATGATTTTTTTAATGCGAACTTTTTAAGATGCTAGTTGAAAGTGTTAGGTGTCAACATCTCGAACTAATCCAGCAATTATTATGAAATTATGTTTCTATAATGCCACCGTACAATCTCACTACTGTTTGACGAATTACATGTTGACCTTTACTAGTACTGAATGCGTTGAAAGCAACGCTTAACCTACTGATGTCCCGTTCCATGGCAAACACGCAAAGCCCGGGAGCGTTGTGTGATTGCCGTTATACGGGGCAGCATACGTAGAACCGAAAAAAGGTGTAAGTTGAAAAAGATCGAAGGAGCGTTGGTCTCAGGGGAGCGGAACACGCTGCTGTCTCTCGCTCCTTAGGAGCCGATCTTTTCCAGTGTAAACGCCGGTTTACAGTGACCAATAGGCAAGCCGTGTTCGCTCCAGCATTTCATCTCCATGTCTACGCGTGACTATAGGCCAAACTACTATTAAGTAAGACTAAGGATGCTGCATTGTGTAGCTATCTTCTTCGTCGTAATGCACACACGTCTCACGTTTACATCGTTTGTCTTCTATGACAGATAATTATTTCTTGGCTCTCAACTCTCCAGCGTCTCTTAGATGTGTTCCAACAGGGGTAGCTTCTCTTGCCCATTATTGCGCTACATTAACTTTTGTAGTTTAACCGACGCTTACTGTAATATGATATATATATATTTTTTTGTCGCTGGGAATGTCTGTCATCCGCCCTATTGGCGGACTATTATTATCACTGGTTGGCGTTGCCGGTGCAATTCTCGCGATTTCTGTTTTTCTATTGCCATGATGAGGTCTGACGAGGAAAGGCTCAGCCTTGACTAGGACTATGTTGACTTCGTATTCACAGTCTGACAGATGGCGCTGCACTCTATGCCGCAAAAAGCCTAGGTTTGCTGTAACAATGAAAGCCTTTTTTGCGCTTCAGTGATCATCAAATTTATTAACGGAACAATTTTTTAAAAATATCGATGAGTGCGCTGCGCAAGAAGGCAGCCATTTTAATTTAATTGTGTCAAAATACTTTTTTATTTGTTGTAGAAGCTTGTCTGAAGAAGAATGATTTCTCTGTTCGTTAAATGTTCGATATACAAATATTCTACTTCATGTCTGACCTTCGATAGCTCACCAACGGCGTAACGCAGCTCCATGAAATTTACACTAGTACAGTGTGTAGCAAATTCTCCGGCGCACGCAGCTTATTTCAGTTCCTTATTTTTTTGCGTTCATGAGAGATGAATGTACATGTAATAAAAAACAGTAAACGCTTATGAACGAGTGTAGCCATCTACCGGCAATTAGGGGAACTGAGAGATGTGAGGTTTGAATTAGGGAAAAAGTAGGTTGTGTGGCGAATGATGTTAAAAAGCGAATACGATTATGAACATTAGGACAACCGAAACCGAAGTGATGCGCGATAGTCGTAACAAATCGTTAGTGAACTATCGAAAGCGAAAGACGATTATATCGCGCATCACTATTTCCCCGTTTTATGATCCCTAGTGAAGCCGGCTCCTTTGTCCTAACGTTTGTTCTAGCGCCGTCCATGTAATCGGTCGAAATCGAGTCATTTAAGCGAATATTATCGGTTGAACAGTCAATATTTCCTTGAATCACGGTTGCGGAAATTTAAAAACGACCATTCAACCATAAATTGCAGTCCAAGCAATTTTCCCATTGCATCATAAATCTATGTTTAGATATTTTCCCTTAGGACGTACGGTTGCGTTTCACTTTTTAGATTTATCCGCTGAGTGCCTTCAAATGTTAAACGCACCTCTAATTCGATCATCTTTCAAATTCGCTCATGAAAATGATGGTCATTAATTATACAAAATGCCGAAAGATGGTTATACATTTTTGTTCCCGTTCCATAATCATAATTTTTGTTTCATGGACCCAATAAGTGCTGTCATCGCGGATGATTGGCTTCGGCCGCAATTCAGCTATTTCAATCTCTGGAGGGCGCTAATGTATTCAGTTAAGTGTTGAAAATAACAGACGTTCTATCTTGTGGGTGGTTATTCGAGTGAGAACGCTATGGCGTCGTTTTGACGTTTTATGGAGTTACGTTCTGTCTTTCTGAGGCGTCCTAGTATCATGTATAAGCAATTAGGTTTCATTAGTTACTCACTAGGTGGCATTGTGTCGTTCACCATTTCCAGGGCATGTCGTCAGTTGAGTTACTCCCAAAATGTTTCTTAATTTTGTAAATTTATTAAATTTGATATTGCGTTTAAAAAAATCCCAACTTTCCATTGTGACGTCAGTGTTTGTGAGACCTAGTTCGTATCTGTGTCGTCAGCAGTCGCCACCTACGCTGAAACGTAATAAGCCTATACCTCGAACGAAACGGTTCCGCGGTTTTTGTAATGGATTGCTCCCCTGAGGCTTAACTTCATTCATGGGCGATTGAGGCTCAGATGCTGGAACAAATTGTTACATCGCCTTGCCGATAGATGGAGTTTGGTGATACAAAATGGTGAAACTCAAACCGATAGTAACGCCACCTGGCCAGCAATTGAATTTTGTTCAATCGAACAAATTTAATTGTTTAAAACAGCTATTAGAAACCGCATTCCGTTCTTTAATTTCTACTAAAATGGAGTGACGCAGCACTCCATTCACACGCCGTTGTCATATTTGCTCAACAGATGGTGCTGATGCATGAAAACTGAGCGCTCTTCTTGTTGTGCCATTGGCACTGATGGAGAGCGGAGCGGAGCCGTGAGTGAGCGCACAGAAGGCGCTCAGTAAACGGATCCCATGCGAGGATCCCTTCACAAGGAGCATTTCTATTCATGATGGGAGCGACAAACGCTCCATGGAGCCAACCCTCGAACCTTCCCTTTTTCGCTTTACACCTAAAAGCAACCTGAAGCTTCCAGTGTAAACGCCAATTTAGGAGTGCTCGTGAAATCAAGTGCGTGATATCAGAGCGATATCTAACGTCAAGGTAGCAATCCCAGTAATGGTTTTATCACGAAAAAGATGATCGGTCGTGTCAACAAAACATTAAGAGATTGCATTGAGAGAGCCATGTAAAGCGAGAAAACAAACATACTCGTTCGTCCTCCTGAGATCACACATTCTTTCCCCTCCCCCTATTTAGTGTTGCGAGTTAAATTGAAATTTCCATAATCTTTTGTTTTCTAGAAATTGAATATCAAGCAAAGGGTTCATGCTAGAAACCTAAGAAGTTAGGCTAAGGACTTCCAGGTAGAGGATCTCGGTGGCATAACGGATCAGAAATTAATTATCAATCTCATGATATTAATTTTTGATCTGTTATTATCAATTGAGAAATATATTAAATTGTTTAATTTATTTCCTACTCATGTATGTGTCACATTGAATGTGTCCAGCAATTTTTCTTTCAGTTTTGAAGTACCTTAGAGTTTAGATGAATGAAAGGTGTAGTACAAAAATGAAAATTGTCTCAGGAGGATTTCACCTATCGCGATTAAATAGGGCATCCATGTCCTCTGTATTTACTTCGAAGTTTGGCACGATTAAGGTTTATAAACGATATTGTAGAATTTATCTTCGTATATACTTTATTCGTTGTATTACGTATTTAATATTCGTTAAGCCGTTCGTAAATAAACGCCCGAACAGGCAGATTAAATAAAATAAATTTAAAAAATGGACACACTTTCAGGAATATGATATACTCGTATATAATTATTTTTTACAACCGCTTTAACAACGACAATCCGGGAATTAAGTGCTTGACTTACAAACTATAATCAGTCGCAAATTCGTGTTTGATTGGCCGATCGCGACATAGATAAATAACTCTCTCTGTTCTGATTGGAGGCGATTTGGCCGGTGATGTCAGATTTTATATTCTCGTATGATTCTACTGTGCATTTGCAGGACTTGATTCTGTAGTGAAATAGCATTAATATTACGATGCAACTATTCAACTGGATGTTCTATTTGTGCCGTACCGTGTATGTGCCGTTCGGTTTCAGTGGTCGCCGTCGTTGGCGCTGCTTGGCATGTGACCAGGGTGACTATTTCGCACTTGTTACCTCTTCAGTGTATCCACGACTTTCAAAATAGGCGTTGTTATTGGTGCATCCTTATTTGTTTGGTGGGCACATGTTCTCCGGCAACGATTCGATCTGGACAATGTTCCCAAATGGCAATGTGCCTTCCGGACAATCTTTGTCGTCTGATGCTGGAACTGTTTTACAGGCCACCCAAAATCAACGGTACGTTCTAATAGAAATTACACCCAAAATTAGTTTCCAAAAATCGGTGGACGCTGGACGCTGGAATCCTGAAAGCTGGATGACATTTCTTTCGCCCGTCACGTCACCATGTGGTTTTTAGAAACGGAATCCATCTTGGACGCCAACTCACAACAACTTTTGGGCCCTATTTTTTTCTCCACCACCGAATTTCGTTCAGTTTTATAGATGACCGCACTGAGGCCCCAGTTCTAAAAAGAATTCTCTTTTCTCTCTCTTTTTCTATTTTGCAGATGGCTTTGTGGACACTTCTTCAGACAAGCTCTGCAACAGCGGCGGCAGCCGGAAGCTCCGAAGTTCTCCGGCCAAAGTGACATTTCTCGTTAGCCATCCCGGCGGTGAGCGCACACCATTTCTATTAATCCACACCCACCTCCCCACTCCAATTACCAGACGCACACACACACACATGTAACATACACGAGAAAACCGATCCGTGACCTTTTTGTCAGGAAATAGATATATATTGTGGGGACACTTTGCTCTAATTGGAGGGCGCTGATTTCTTCTGTTTTTTCTGGATTCCTGTAGAAAAATGATCTTCAGGATAAATTGGAACCAGATCAGGGTGCGCATTTTGGTATTTCTCAAAATCAAAATCAACTTCGGAGCAACTTCTGAGAACATCAACTTCTCAACCGAGGATTTATGAAAACCTTATTTTCCTCATCACCAAGTTGATGATCAAATACTGAATTTGACCGGAAATTCGTAAAATGATTATCGATAGTATCGAGCCACT
>JAQGBY010006620.1:0-12824 GCA_034698785.1 Mycogona germanica
TTCAAATCTGATTCTCAAAATCGAATTAAGTCATCTGCGCATGCGTACAATCCCCAATGCGCGCAATTGGGGATTGTGCGCATGCGCAGATGACATAATTTGTGGATAAGATCTGATTTGAAAGACTAAAATGCACCACCTACACCAGCAGCAAAAACACGCCTGGCGCTGTTGTACATTCGATGGGTACACTTTCCAAAACTAGCTCGTTCGTCGTCACCGCCGCATAGCGCTAGCGCTAGAACACGCCTCGCGTATACCAAGCAGGGTACGCTTTTCCACCCGCACACGTAGCGAGGGTCGGCCATCTTTAAAAATCCCGCAGTCAGCTGCTGCCGCATGGAGGAAGATTTGTTGTTTTTTTTTGGTGCTGGCAGCGCAGCGCCGAAAAACCAGTCGTAAAGTTGACACGTTCGTGCGCGTCAGGCGAGAAAGAAACCCCCGGGAGAGAGCTGCCGATTGATTCTTAAGACAACAAGTTTCGCGGTTTTTCTTCGGGGCCAGCGTTTCTGTTATCGGTGGCGCGCGGGGGCAGGACGGTTGCCATTTTGGGTTCCATCCATCCAGAGGTCTAACGTGCTGTTGTCCCGACTGACTTTTGGAAGAAGTGCTGGTCGGTCTGCTTTAAAAATAATAATAAAAAGGATTTTCCGGACGCCAACAAAGAAGACCAGTCTGGTGGGAGATGCTGTAGTGTTTCTTTGAAAACCGTGTATGCGAACTGACAACTACGAAATCTGACGTTACTCGCTCTCCACCCGAAAGTGGAAACTCGAGAGATTGCGTTTTTTCTTTGTGGCCGGAAACCATGTCCTGCAAATCGTGCTGGTTCACTGAGGAGCTGCGTGACATGCGACATCCCATCATGCATATGTGTGAGCAGACCAAAGGTAGATTTGGCCAAATGTGGTTTTTTTCTTGTTAAAATTTTGTGGAAACCTATTTTTCGAACCCCAGCTACTTGTGGAAATGCGCATTGCAGGTGTAATTAGTTGAGGCGGGCGCCATGTGCTCGGGCATTCACTCTCACATAATGGAAAAATTTGTGGCAGTCCTCCCAGCCCCTGCGGAGTTTCAACCCGGTATGAAAATACGGGCGCGTTTTGAAATTTGAGTCTTGCCCGTGTTGTACGTAATGGGGGCGTGGTTGTCATTTGTCAACGCGTCTGCTGACGCCTGCACATAAATATGGCACAAAATTCTGTTTCGATGCTGGGTGGAAATGTCACCGCTTCATGGCACAGAGAAAACTTGACGTTGTCTGTTTTGAAGTAGATGAGGAGTCTGCATGGTTTTTGTCGATTTGGTTTGGTCTTGTCGAACGAGAATTGACATCGATGTGAACTTGCTTGGCTCGTGTTGTTAATCTTGAGGTGTCTGTGATTGCAGATTGATGGGGGAAGATGGGTTGTTGGAAGAAATATTCTTGAAATGTTTGGGTTCACCAGAAGACAGGAAAGTATGACCAAAAACTTTCTATTTTCTGTGCTGTCTGTTGGCATGCCAAGACACTTTTCGATGACTAATCTGAGCAAATGTTTTCAACTGTTTTGGACCCAATGCCCGGGTTGCAATTATTGTCGAATTGAAAATATTTTTTTTCCTTTTTACAAAAACACTCTTCTAAAAAAAAAAATGCTGCCTTGAAATGAAGTTGCCTGTTTGTTGCCAGTCATTTAATGGTACAACGTTTCACTTTTATTGGTGTTATATTGTCACATTGAGAGTCCAAAGGTGCCTCTTTTTGAATTTCCATTTAAAATTAATTTTTTAATTCACCATGCGTTGCTAACCCAAGATGTTGGTTGCCTACCACTCTTTTTGTCACGTCTTCGACACAGTAAGACGCTATTTCAACCAGGTTTTCTAATTCAAAATTTATGAAGATCGGGGGAATGGATCTTAACTTCGTGAAACTATTCCTGGTCCGGAGCAATTTTTCTTCTCGAAATAAGAATAATCTTGCAGCTAAACCACAACCGAATCAGTTGTCGATATTCCCGACAATGCGAGACAAAAGTGAAAACAAACTATTTATTTTAATCTTTGGCACGTGTGCGGGTCACTTACCCAGAATTCTTACCGGGTCATTCACGTTAACTCGTCAGCTCAGTCGACATTTAACTAAATCTCCCTAGGTCTTTTTTCTCTCTCTGCCAGACAAGTTGTCGTTTTCAATGGGTCGTTGGATTGCAAATACGAGATAACCATTTTCGAGTCTGTTGATAATATTTATGTTTTATTGATTAGCTGTATACAGAGACCTTTGGATTGACTATGACTTGGAAATGATGGCGAAAGGTTTTCAAATTGAATACCATTAGAAATTCTGATCTATTGCAGTGGATTGTTTTGCAAAAAATATACAATTGTACAAAGAGTCATCTGAAGAACATCATGTTTTTATGATTGCTATTAAGTTGTTCTTTCAGTCTGTGATCTAGTTCCAGTTTCGTGACAATGTAATCCTTTCAATTAGATATTAGATTTGTGGTGTCTTATTGTTGCTTATAACTTCTCTTGTGAGTAATACTGGCGCAAAGCGTCTAGATTTAGACGTGAATCACCACTATTAGTTAAACTTTCACTAATTCGATTCGATGAATGTCATTCGATTCATTTTCTTGGTTGTTTTACTCAACCCGGGCACATGTCATCCATCCATATATGTTTTACATCAGCCGACATCTGTATACAATGCAGGATTGTGAATGCTAATATATAATTGTCGAAAATCATCCATTCATAGTCTCACAGATTTGCTTAACAATATAATAAGAAGAAGAACGTCTGAATTATATAATTTAAAAAAAGTGGGGGTTGTGCCCGGGACAGGTAACTTTTCTAATATAATAATGGTAAACTGTAGCGTCAGTTAACACGGTTTTCTAGTTTAATTTTTTCAGGAGTTGTCGCCAACTCTTGTTTGTCTTTTTTCGTCCGGCCTGTCCCGAGCGCAACCCCCATTTTTATCAGATATTTTAATTGTTGTATTGTGTTTTTTGTGTGTTTGGTGAATTTTCCTTAAATCGTGTTTTAAGAAAACGATTAGAATACTCGGTGTTCGGCGTCCATATGTTCTCACGCCAAAAAAGAGTAGCACAAATGAATGAATGGTCAATTGTTGGCCACAAAATGTGTTCTTCAGGATGTTGTTGTTGTTCGCGAAACGGAAAGCGCCGCACAGACTTTGCTCGGTCGATGAACACTTCTGTCAATATGTTGTGGCCCTGGCTTAAGTTATCACTTTGTTATTATGTTTATTTGTTGAACGGGCGAACGAAATTTGAGTAAATAAACATTTCGGCATGCGGAAAATCTAATTGTTGAATCGCATTCGGAACTCTTCAGTCACAATGTAGTCAATCATTTGGATTTGGAATATTTTTAAAAAACAAAGAAACCCTACTCTTTTAACCCTTTAACCGGCCACAATTGATCTTCAAAACCCACATCCTGTCGTCAAATTAATTTTTTTTAACAGTTACGAAACAAAACAACACAAAACGTATACCGATACTGTATCGGGATTGCCGGTTAAAGGGCTACTATATTTTTTTAGACTGGCAAATAAATTAATTGGAAACTTGATGGTAGTACGTTATCCTGTTAAGTCCAAAACAGTTCTAGACAAAAGGAGTGACCAACTCCAGATAACAATTATCTGGGATCGACGCAGAATTGATGCAGAATTTTGGATCATATTATTTTTGTAAAATATTTTTAGGGTATTAAAATCATTTTGCGAGATCGCCCTTAAAGTACCAATACGCCATCTGATATAGTACAAACATTTAAAATGCTTCGATTGATCATGTTGAATACCTGTTGTGTGCATCGAAGCCTCTCTTGACACACTTTTCCAACTAGCATCGTTTTGGAGCCTTCTACTTTAACCACCTTAGGGGGAGAGGGATGGGGGGGGGGACACCAGGTTACACCATGTTCCGTGACGTGAACACCATTTAGTTGTAAACCGGTGAAAATGTAGAACGCCCCCAATTTGCACGCGAGAAGTTTTTAATTGGAAAATGGGCCTCCACTTCTCTCCAGGTAAATCTCACTCTTGCACGTATTCGCACTTTCCTTTGTGTTTGGAGGTTGCATCACGCTATGTGGCGATGAAAATTAATTTAAAAAAAAAGGTTAAAAGTAGGATACCTGGTGTAGCGGTGCCAGTTGCATAACGACGGTTTCAAAACGACTATGAATTTTTCTGGTGTGTTTCTCCGAAGGCATGCGCTTTAAAAAAAAGAAACAAAATGCACGGTGTTTTTTATTGATGGGCTCAGTCGACCTCGATTTATCTCGTTTAGGCAGTTTTTTTTTAAAAATGACAACCCCTTTATTATGATCTTTTGTCTGAGGGAAATCGAAACTAGGAAGCACGCCTCCTGTCTGAGCTTACTGAAATCGGGCATTTAAAAAAATATAAAAAAATTGATTGACGTCTGATTATGAAACGCACGCAGCGTAGTACTGGGTTTAAAGGCTTTCCAAAGTCCCATTTTGCGTGTAAATGTTGATCTTTAATGATTCGGCTTGTATAATTGGCGACTACCAAATATAGTTCTTGGGCTCTATGGCTCAAATTTTACCACAGGAAGTTCCGGCTGGGCTCCAAACCGAGCAAACTATAATATATGGTCGTCTAAAGTCTTGATGACGGGGGCAGGTGGTGATGATGATGATGATGATTGTTGCAGGATCGCAACGCCGTCTAGGGAGCATCTGATGATTATTGGTGGACACCTCAGGTCACATTGACACACAAAAAATGATAACGACATACTTTTTACTCCAAGGAGGTTGAGTAGAATCCGATGATATTAAGTACAATTGAGTAAGATTGATGGTCACAATCTAAAGTCTGTGATAAATTCAATAGTTAATTAGAAGACGTGGTTCTCCAATTTCCTTTATTACACATTCCTACATTAGAAGTTATTTGGACAATGCACAGTCGGATAGGAATTTTTGTATTATTAATTACATACAGTAGTCTCTATAGTCAATAATGCAGGGTATGGTTTCCCGACGAATCTTCGGCGCTTTGTGATTGGCTGATTTGGTGACGTCACCAAATCAGCCAATCACATGGCGCCGAAGATTCGTCGGGAAACCAATACCCCTGAATGTGTACTATTGGAAATTCGAGAATTCAGTTTTCTAAATAACTGTCTAATTTGTCGCTGACTTTAGATGTTGTCCATCAATGCACTTACTCAATATACTCAATTACTAACTACTCAAAAGTATACTTTGTACTGGTGGATCTTAACTTTAAACTAATTGAACTGTTGCGTTATGGAATTGGCGTGGTTGTCTACGGATCAGAGTGTGGTGGGTTCGATCCTTAAAAAAAGACTTGGGGTCCCGTCTCCAGGTAAAACTATACCAAAAACAGCGTCACGCCGTAATCTCGCTCGCTCTTGAAGAGTGGCTCAAGTATTGAATATTAACGAATGGGGTTTTTTTGCGCTCGAACTTAAACCGTCGTTCAGCAGCAGGTAACAAACGTCTTTCACGTCAACGTTTCTGTCCCCGAACATTCTGTGTCCTCTATTGTGTTTGCCCAGGGGACAATACAGTATATCGCGTTTCGACGAATCCGCCACCTGCCGCCTCTCCACATTTCCACCAATGGTGTACTAGTCTCTTCTCTCCTCGATAACCTTGACAGTGCAACAACATGCAGGGGTTGACGTATATATAACGCGGATGCAAATATTGGCCTGGCGTGTGGTGGCAACACCTCCGCCACTCTTTTTTGACTCGAGAGCACGATTCCAACTAGTTAGCATTCAATGGTGTGGTGGCGCAACCAGTGCTTCGCGATTATTGGGTTGGACGTGTGTCTAAAGTTGTGTGTCATTGATACGCGAAAATTGTTGGAACTATATTGAAAATAGATTTATCCTTTTTGTTGTTCCCGGTCTGCTTTTTCGCGGTATATTTGATGACTCGATCGCATTTCTGCTGAACCACGTCGCGCTTCAGCAGCAGTGGTAGACATTTTGTTGGCCGGGGACCTATGGAGGAAAACAACATTGGTGGCCTATTCCCAGTTCCGCTTGTTTATTGTTGTTGCTCAGTAGTCTACGACCATTTGGCAGATGGGAGCGATCCCAGGTGGATTTGTTGTTGTTGGTTTTCATGTGAAACTTGTAAAAGATACACTACTGTACTTATAAAAAGATCAGATTAAAATATACTGAAGTGAATAAAAGGGCAAGGGAGTTTGACACGTGTGCCACAAAAAGAGAAGATCATGATTGAATCTGTGTTTGGGCTACTCTTCAAAATTCTACACACGAAAATTATTTTTTATAAAAAAAAATGTATTTTGAGCAATCAAACCAGAGTGCAAAAATAAATCTTACTAAATACCATTTAATGAAGTAGTTATATTTGAAATTTCTGTATTGCCTGTTTTCTAATCCTATATTATAAAACAAAGATTTCGATTTTGGTGTCCGGAGACAATTTCTCGAACGACTCAATGAAATCCTATATTATAAAACAAGAGATTTCGATTTTGGTGTCCGGAGACAATTTCTCGAACGGCTCAATGAAATCGTTTAAAAACGGACATGCACTAACTAAACCATCATATTTCGCTAGCGACGGAGCGACGGATCTCTATTTTCAATATAACATAATAAAAAAAGCGTTACCAAATTTTGGATAATCTCCCTTTCGCTTCAAACTTAAAAAATGGGGTCTCCACATCAAAGGCATGACGTCGTCGATTTCACGAGACAACAAAGTTACCACATAACAGTTCCAACCAAACACACAACATACATACATACTTTTACCGGAATATTATTTTCAATATAAAATTAAATTTGAGGCATCACTGCATGACGTCATTACAGAGTATAGCACGTGCAAAATCAGTTACTTCACATTTAACGCTTGCGTTTATCGCGAGTCATCGTTCAAACGTAAAATAGTCGGTAAATTTAAACAATTAATATTTTATTTCATTGGTGGTTACTGTAAACCCAGGAAAAGCCGGGTAACATTCTTGTTGGCTGCAATTGTACAGTGTACATGGTAAATCATGTATATTTCTAGATAATTTTTATCTGCGATCTTTGTTTGCATCCACAACTTTCCCGGCTTCCCCCGCAGTATTTTTCAAAAAGCTTGCAAAAAAAAGAACAGCAGGACTAATAGTCTGAAACCGGTTTCGATTGAATAATGAACAGCCCAGGAGTGTCTAAACGTCATGCTGACATCGCCATAAACTGTCTTTACGATTGAAGTCTTTGTCCAAAGAATGTACATGTACACGACGGCCTACATTTAATGTATGTTGCTGAAACAAAAAAGACCTTAGCTTTTCATTTCCAATTTTTTTAGGATTTAAAGCAGAATGTTAGGAACGTTTTGAACAAATTATTAGACTAAAATGAAAAACTCCTGTTTCGTTATTTGTTCATTGAATCCTCTGCAAGTGTTCATGCTAAATTCCCTTCTTCTTTGTTTTTATTTCAGGCGAACGCTACAATTATGTCAACTCTCCGCACGTCATTGTGACGGTGGGTTTGCCGGCCCGGGGCAAAACCTACATTGCCAAAAAGTTGGCCCGATACCTCAACTGGATCGGAATCAAAACCCAAGGTAATTGAAGTGTGCTCGTCACGAAAAAAAATATATTTCTGGACGCGGCATTTGGACTGAACGGGGTTAACGAGATTAGCTCACCAGGGATTTAGCAAATTGCGCCCCACCCCTGAAGTGTCGGTTGGCCAAAACCTCACTTTGTTTACGACATAATCACCGTAACGGGTTGACAGCCTTGCTTTTTGACAGCTGTGCGCGAAAAGCTGTTAATTTCGAATGTCAATTGAGTTTACTAATGTGTTGCCAATTTGTGGAAACATTTGTACGCGACGTCAGCTTTGGAAGCAGCTTGTCATTTAAGTTTAGCAAAGCTATATATTAATTTTTTGCAGGCAGAATGAAGGGGGAAAAATCCATTGGGGCGATCCGACTTCTCGTGAAAAATGAAAGAAATGATAATATCCCAACTTCGCGAAATATTACGTCTTTAGAATTGTTTACTAAGATGGGGGAATTGCAGGACTACCAATTTGAAAATCGGCAACGAAGATAGTTTAAACTTAAAATTTAACATATCTTCTCGAAGAGAAATTAAGAAATTAAAAATTTGCGAAAATTGAAATATTGTTAGCCAAATATACGGTAAAAAATACTTCCTTTTTGTATTTTTCAGTTTATTGGGTAATTTCGAAAGTCGCGGATGAGTTCTTACGTTTGTCTTTGTGTTTCGCAAATTTTCCATTTCTTAATTTATCTTCGAGAAGATATGTTAAATTTTACGTTTAAACTCTCTTCGTTGCCGAGTTTCAAATTTTAGTCCTGCAATTCCACCATCTTAGTAAATACTACCAACGGCTCCTCTCTATTTTCTTTGAATTTTAGAATTGTTCCCGGATGTTGGGTTCCAGAATTTCTAAAATAAAATAACAGTGCTCACCAGTTAGTAAATGGGACTTGGCATTGGCCTTGCTTCGTCTTTTATTGCTGCTAAAGAATTTGCGAGAGCTTCGACTATCAAACCTAATCTTTTAAACAGCTTGACGTTGAATATTGTGCTCTCTCCAATTCATTCGAGCGCTGTCCTGGCTACAGACCCACCTTATCTAAGTCGACACGAAACAAATATTTTAATTTTATTTATGGAGCCTCATTTCAGCATTGCGTTTAAATTGCAGTACATCATAACATCGAGATATTGTTTACTCTCTGGGTGTGTTTACCCTGTTGCCGTGTTCTGGTTATTTTTGTTCGTTAATCACGATTGCTGGTCAATGTTGAATGTTGGTGTTTTTCAAAGCAAATCCGTTTTAGTAACGAGTCTCTCGCTCAAGTAGTTCAAGTGGTTGTTCCCTGGTAGGTTGCCAAATTGGTACCTATTTTTTCTCACCTCCCGATAGACCCCGGCAACAGATATTTTTTGATCTCAGTTTTATTTTTCGAGTGCCCTGGAAAACTGTCCAACCCCTACTCTGGTTATGAATTGCCGCTACATTGTGTGGAACGCTTCGGAATTCTTTGTATTTTGTCATTATTTTTATATTTCTTACAATTAATAAATTATATTTAAAATCTTGTATGAACTATCAATCAAAAAAAATATATATAGGCATCAGAAAAATTCTAATGAAATTAATCTTTAAAATCTTTTCTTTAATGTTTTAAAAGATAAATTTCAAAGTATGTTTTTAAATTGCCTATAAAATATATTCCTGGAAAACTCGATAAAAGTTAATGTACGCTTTTTTAAAATTTATTTTTCAGCGTCAAAATAAAATAAAATAGAAACAAAATTTACAAATAAGTGCTTTTGTCCTCGCTTTGTTTAAACAATTTATGAGGGCCCTACTAATTACATTGCATAAAAACTTGTTTGACACCAAATGAACCAAAATAAAAATCGCCTAGTCTTAGCTATAGGCTACGGACAACCTTATATCGCTCACACATTGTTACTGCAATTCAAGATCAATAAGTAATTCAATTTAACATAATCTGACCACGCTCAACAATTATAAAATTTAGCATCCCAACAGTTTATCGACTAATCAATTATATATATATATGTCATATTAATTATTAGCATATCCAGAAAAGTAATCGAAATTAATGATCAACTTATTCACAACTTAATCTATCAGTGAATAGTTATTCGCACTATCAGTGCTAATCTACAATATTCTATATCTAGAAATCTACAATATTCACAGTTCCTCGGTCCAGCAAATTTCATCGTCAAAGTTATTATGCATAAATATAACCTACGATCCAGTAAAAAAAATACTACTCAAAATAAATCCTGTAATTGTGAAATATAATTAAAAAATAATAAGTTCATCGAATTATTTCAGTTAACATCAAAACTAATCATAGGACAATTCCCCTGATATAATACTTAGACGTATTAACTGTGTTAGCAGCGAATAAGACTTCCAGCCCAATGAAAAATTAGCTCTATTCAAAATATTGGCAGCCATACAAGAAACTTCCTTGTTGGTTATCAGAAGTTACATATCTAGTTTCGATAACAGCTCTTGGCAACTTTCTGGGAAATAAATGGTTAACGTAACAGAATCATTTTTATAAACTAACTCCAACAACCTTTGGACATAAATGTCTCGAATTGTAAGTTAATTCTAAACTCTAAAAAGGCCTTTCTTACCCACAATTTTTTTTAAAGGATATTCAGCTTTTTTTCAAAAAACTAATAAAATTATCTGCCTTATCTGCTCTTATCTGCTCTTTGGTTCGAAATTGTGTTTTTAGTAATAATTTTCATTCCTAAGAGACACCATGGGGATATACTCTATTCGTGTATTGACCAAATAATTATGGCAATTTACTATTGTATGATGTTTTTCATTTTCAATACAAGTAGTACAATTATTTGAATGAATAAATAAAATATACAGGGTGGCCCAAACGTTTCTATACAAGGAAGAATTAATGTTTTAATCCCATTGGGGGGAACGTTATCCCTATTCATGGCTACTTGTGAAACAACCACCCGTATGTTACACATTTAAAAACAAAATATTTATTTATCAATATAAAGCCAAGTCTTGTTTGTCACTCACCACATGCTCTGTATTTGAATCTAACGACAAATTATTCGTTTCAATTCCCATAGAATTTAATGTCGGCGAGTACAGACGTCAAGCCACGCAAGCCTACAAAAACCATGAATTTTTCAAGCCAGAAAATAAAGAGGCCATGGCCATTAGAAAGTGAGTACATACAATTGATATTTGTTCTGACGGCGTGATTACCCATAGCCCACCTATGTCTGGTTATATTACAATTTAAAAAAAGTGCCGGCAGTGGAATGAGGACTGCATCAGCAATTTTTAAGACATTGCCACGACATCAATACCGAAGATCTGGCGTACCAATTAGTGTTGTGCACGTCTTGGCATTCCTCGCCAGCGAATCTTCCCAATGCTCGGTAGATTTTTGACCAGTACTAAGGTCGGGTTTGTGACGTACGTGCAGAATAGTTGGTTCCCATCCAAATGGCGAGCCCTCCAAATTCTTTTTAGGGCGTCTGCGAGAAGGATGAACCAGGTATTTTTTCCAAGATTCGTAGATTTGTGTGTTTTTGCAGTCGTCGCTGGTACGCCGAGGTTCCAACGACGGCTGCGATAGAATCGGATATTTGCTTCCTGACTAAATTGTTCTCGTTTCTTTGATATTATTCCAAAGCAAATGCGCCTTGGACGCTCTGGAAGATATGTGCACCTGGTTGCAGAATGGCGGCGAAGTTGCGGTAAGTAGCTTTTCTCACGAGTTGTTTAGATTTAACCGTGGTTCGCCCAAATAAAACTTGTCAGTTCAATTTTGAATGTAAATGTCAATCTGTATCGGTAAAGTAAAGAAATAATATTAAAAACGAATATAAAAACAATCTTCAGTTACAATTCCTTAACAATGATCTTTTTTTTACGATTGTTGTACAATCTACAAATCAAATCTAAAAATGAAAAGGTTTAGCGTCTTGCCATCATGTAACCTAAATCTGAAAACAAATTAAAGTTGCGATGACTTAAATTGTTGTGATGAAATTAAGAGAAATGTGATTTTTAAACTATTATTGATTATTAATATTCCTAAGGCGGCAGATTCCACTAACAGATGATTCAATATATTATTTCCTAAAATGGATAAATATATGAAACTAAAATAGGCCACCATTGACCAACTTATTTTTTAGAACATTCAATAACTGTTTCGTTTCAATGAAAAGAGATCGTAGAATTCATAATTTATGGTTCTATTGTTCGTCTTTGTAAGATTTCGATCCTAAATTTAATGTTCATCTGTAGAACTTACACCCCGAGGTGTTACTTGTCACTAGGGACTTGCATCTATTTCTCATAAAAAGTGTGTGGGTGATTTACTAATTTGCAGGTTTTTGATGCCACCAACACGACCCGTCTCCGACGAAGGCTCATTCACGAAATAGTAGTGGATAAATTCGGATTCAAATGCTTTTTTGTGGAGTCGATGTAAGTTGTGCATGTGACTACCAGGTGGTCTATTCACACGTACTGTATTATGCTTACTTCTTACTTGGTGAACATTTGAAAATTGCGAGGGATTCGATATTTCTTTGCAGCTGCGACGATCCGAGCATTATCGAATCCAACATCATGGAGGTGAAGGTGAACAGCCCCGACTACCGCGACATGAACAAAGACGAAGCCCTGCGCGATTTCGTGCAGCGCATTCAGCACTACGAGGCAATCAACGAGACGCTGGACGAGGAGACCGAATCTGGCTATTCATTCATGAAGATCTACAACGCCGGCGAGAAGGTCCTGGTGCACAAGCACGAAGGTATGCCGAACGTCCAGACTATTCAGACAGGATTAGAAAGGGAAAGCTGCCTTTTATCCTTATAGTTATAAATTACAAGAAGGGTACCCGGCTTTGCCTGGGTTTACAGTAACCACCAATGAAATAAAAAATTAATTGTTTAAATTTACGATGACACGCGATAAACGCAAACGTTAAATGTGAAGTAACTGATTTTTCACGTGCCACACTCTGTAATGACGTCATGCAGTGGTGCCTCAACATGTTTTTTTTAATATTTAAAAATTGTGGATTTTCAATCGTTTGACATTTATTATGTTAAATTGAAAAAGAATCATTTTTAAAATATCTGTTCGATTCTTTTATGTTTTTTAATATTGTTATTTTATTTTATTTTTATATTGAAAATATTATTTCGGTAATAGTATGTGGTATGG
>JAQGBY010006621.1:0-12823 GCA_034698785.1 Mycogona germanica
TAAAAGTAGTTTATTATTTAAAAAAAACACACAAGTGTTTAATGTTTTCCGAGTTGTTCACCCAAAATTTGCAATCTTACCTGTTATCCGCCTCGCGAACCAAACGCTGCAGCAGGTGGTAGATTTTGCTCTCGATGTGCGGCTCATGTTGTTGGATACGATGACACGATGTAATGAATGTGTTTTGCGCCACCAACAGTGACGCGAAACTATTGTCCACTGTATCACCGATCTCGATCATCTTCTTGTGCAGTGACTGCACTAGTTCCTCCATATCTGGTAATAATAAGGAAGTCTCCTTATTTATTTTTTGTACTGATAAATGCGAGCACACATGTTTCATGCATTCACTACAATCCCCCTTCAGAAAACGAGCCAGAAGCCCAATATTGGTCGCTTTTCTACGATCCTCTAACGATTCCCATCCCTATATCGACAACATGTCTGTTACCCAATCCTCTCGACCAAATCTACAGCTAACAAATCTAGCAGCCCTTCTTTGGACCATATCGCATTCACCTATGAGCCCCACCTGGTGAGGATCCAAAATGGAGCTACAGTATTCAAGCAAAAGTCTGATTAAAATAAAATAGACCACTGACTTATCGTTACTTGGACACCCTTTCAAAACACTTTGGACGAACCTAAGGCTACATTCGCTGCACCAGTCATCTTTTGTATTTGTGTTTTTCATGATAGTTTAGGAGTAATTTGCAAACCCAAATACTTGTGCTGTTGAACAACCTTGTGAGGGTCCCCAGATAAAATATATGCGTACGGATTCCTTGATCTTGAAGCATGCATAATGCGTCACTTGTCAACATTGAGTTGCAGCTGTCATTTCTTGCACCAAGTATGTAGCTGTACGACCCGTCATAGCTCAGTTGGTTAAGCGACAGACTGTGGTTTGGCGGTCCCGGGTTTGATTCCCGGCGAGGGTAATGGTGAAAATGTGCCTCTCACATAGTGCCTAAGCACTGAGAGGGGTACAGAATCTTCCTGTTGTGACCCGTCACTTCAGTGAATTGAAGGATTGGTTAGGCAAAAATGAGATGGCTTTGAAATTATATAATTTTGTTAATAATTATCACATCACACTGATTTTTTTTTGCACGTGCTTTAATACGTCATCTATCATTATGTCAGCATTGGTCATAGCAGACACCATTCGGTGGTGTCTGCCCAATGACCACTAGGTGCGCTAGTGGCACGCGCGCAAACAGTGTCCACTAGGGGCAGCACAGTTTGGCTATTCCCACGTGTGGCATCACAATGCACGTTCAGAACAGTGAAAAATAGACAATGTCCATCTTTTTAAGAATCGATCATCCAGAAGAAAACATCAAAAAACATTATTTGCTGTGTTGAATTGAATTTAAATTGTTTCAGTTTGAGTTTTATTTTGATTGGTTAAAATAAAACTACGTTTGTGCATAATCTAACATCGGTCCACATTTACTTGCGCAATAGAATAAAATGTTACAGGACACAGTAAAGTTAGATTCTGACATGGCTCAGTCGCTGCAGGATTATGAAAACGCGGAAGCCTACGAAAATGCGGAGAACAATGATTCGGACAGTGACTCTGGATTCATCGACCCTGGAATCCTCAACTTGGTTCAAACAGTGTGAAACGAAAGTTCTCTTGTGCACGTGCCATACAAAGTGATCCACGCAGAGATCACATGCCGTGAACTTCTTGTGCCAAGCGGTGACTACAATGACATGATTAAAGTTCTGGTCTATGACAACAAGAAGATGGCGAACAAGTACCACACAACAAAAAAGGCTAACGCAATGGTTCACAGAATGAAAAAGACAACCGTTGCAGCTGAGACGGAAATTGATTTGGATGAAGACGAAATGGGCAATGTAGGAGAAGTTCACGGAAGAGACGGATGCAACATTGGCAAATGGGAGAAGGGAGAAATTCAACATCCCGATCCAATTTCTAATTCAATCTGATTCCTAATCCAAATGCTGCCAATGAAACGTCAAATGCTTTCGCTATGCCACGAGTGGGAGGATCAACACAGAACAACTACAACGAGTTGTTCACCTCCACTCCTGCCACCCAGACTCAGGTATCAGGGATCAGGGATCAGGGATTCAGCTCATCACGCATATAATGGCGAACAACTCTCAGACTGTCATGGCACTGAAAATCGAGGGAAGAAAGCCAGACCCAAACCGTGTGGCCAACGTTGACAAGTTCCAACCTCAACTGGATGCCAAACATCTATATTCGTTCTTGCAATTCACCAACTACTTTCGCAAATTTGTAGAAGGATTTTCGAAGATGACGCTACCACTCCGACATCTTTTGGACAAGGATACAAAGTTCCGATGGTCCAACAAATCCCAAAGCATCGTGGACAGACTGAAAACATTGTGGACTGACTACAGTGTTGTGTACGCAGTGAGTCCTGGCTAACTCAAGCGTCGATTTATGCGATGAATTCTAGATCTAGCTGAATACGATTTCTGAGTTGAACATTGAAAAGGATCATCCAATGCTGTGGCTGATTCCCTGTCACATCTCGCGACTCCGGAAACCTTGGTTTGCATGGACGTGATCCACGCTTTTGCTGAAAGACTGAAAATTCTGCAGGAGTTGGACACTGAATGCCAAGCCAAGCTACACATTGCTGAAGCCAGCGAAAACAGTGGCTGCACTCTACGAAATGGTGTGGTGATGCATATTGGACAGCACAACAGGCTCCCAAAATATCAAATAGTGGTGCCATCAATGCTGCTAACCAACATCATCGCCATGTGTCATGGCGAATCAGGACACATGGACTACGAAAAGACGTTACACCGAATGGGATGACATTATTGGTGGCCAGGAATCGCACGTGAAACACAAACTTACGTGGCTCAGTGTGATGTGTGCCAACGAATCAATCAGAGCAGTCAGAACCAGAGGTGTTCTCCTGCCATGTCGGATCCCTCATGTTCCAAATGAGGTAGTGTCCATCTACCATATTGCGGACCACTGCCAATGGAAGGGGATCAACTGTACATTATATTGGTGATTGACCATGCAACCCGATATATTGCTGCAGCCGCCATTCGAGGCACGTCAGCCCTTGAATTTATCAACTTTCTTCAGAACTCTTGGATCATGTGATTTGGAGTTCATGCGGTCATCGTTTCCGCCCAAGGAAGGGGCTTCATGAGCAAACGGGCTCAAGCGTTCTATCATTGCTTCGGAATAGAGCAGGTTACCACAGCCACGTATTGGCATCAGGTCAACGGATTGGTGGAACGGATGGTGAAAACCATGAAGCAGTGTCTGCATAAATTGATACTGTCACATTGTTCATGGGTCGAGTCACTCAACGAGGCAGTTTTTGCTATCAACACAAGCCGCCAGAGTTCAACGAGATATTCACCATTCCACCTGATGCATGGCTACGATCTAAACCTGCCAGGCGAGCCAAACATTGCCATGATCAGCGCGGAGTTAGAAGAAGCCAAACGACTACATCAACAGGCTATCGATCGTGCGAGAGCCACTGCAAATCTGGAGGCTGCTGCCTCTTACCAAAAGAAACGATACGGCTCCAGTGTCAACTGGCCAACGTTAAAAGTGGGTGACATTGTGTTATACCCTCTCGAGCTGCGCACCACCACATTGTCACTGTACTATGATGATCTCTTCGAAATAATGAGATTCATCAATGCCAACACAGTGAACTTACGTCAAGTTCAACCCGTGCCGGGCCGTTGAAATAAGGTCACCAATGTACAACAACTACGACTGTACCAGTCAGCCGATGCCGATGGCAGCTTCATTCCAGGGTTCTTGTTTGAACCACCCCAGCATGCAGACGACAGTGCTACATGTGAGCAAGGTGATAAGATGTCAGATGACGATTCTGAGTCAAGTCACACTACACCAGCGGCAGATGGGACAACGACGGAGAAGAGCCACCCACCTGTTACCAGGGCCAGATGCCTGTGGCCCAATCGCAACATCACTAGGAGGAACGTCCGGACGCGGCAAGCAGGGTCCGACCTCACTGCAACCACCATCCACCGGTCCACTTCAGGGACTACGAAATGGACAGCAATTTGTCAGATGAGGACAACAACGATGAACAATGTGGCCAAGCGAGCGTGACCTATTCTGCTTGCAATCAACAACTAACTGCCAGCGACGTGGACAACGTGAACTGCCAGCGACGTGGACAACTTAGGGACAAGTCCTTCAAAGGCTGGGCTTGTCAGCATTGGTCATAGCAGACACCATTCGGTGGTGTCTGCTTCACCCAATGACCACTAGGTGCGCTAGTGGCGCGTGCGCAAACTGTGGCCACTAGGGGCAGCACAGTTTGGCTATTCCCACATGTGGCATCACAATGCACGTTCGGAACAGTGAAAAATAGACAATGTCCATCTTTTTAAGAATCGATCATCCAGAAGAAAACATCAAAAAACATTATTTGCTGTGTTGAATTGAATTTAAATTGTTTCAGTTTGAGTTTTATTTTGATTGGTTAAAATAAAACTACGTTTGTGCATAATCTAACATTGGTCCACATTTACTTGCGCAATAGAATAAAATGTCACGGGACACAGTAAAGTTAGATTATGACAATTATTTGAAATGTAAAAACGAATTCTGAAAAATGGTGCCACATGTGAGTTATGAAGTCAATGTTATGATTAAAACACTTTCCAAACAGAAATATTCTTTGAAATGTATCGCGGAAATGTTTAAAAAATGCGGAATGATTGTGAGCTAGGCTACAATATGTCGAGTAATTAAAAATGATGGATTGAAGCGCAACATAAATGGACAAGCCAACGGAAAAGCCATTTGTGCTAAGCCTGTAACTGTGAGATCTGAACATAACATCTTCAGAATCTTCCTGTTGTGACCCGTCACTTCAGTGAATTAAAAAAAAACATCAACAAAGTGAGGAAGTGGATCAACAAGGCTAATCCAATAAGTGAACGAGTGATGTCAAAACTCTGTGGTGTGTTCAAGAAATCAATAAGTGGCATAATCCACCAAGAAATCCATCCAACAAAAAGTGGGCAAAAAGATGACCGGACAACTCTTGACACCTGCACACCGTGCTAACAGGAAGACCAACGCAAGGAAGCTGTATGAGGGCCACCTGGCTGGTGAAAAATCCGAATTTATGAAACTTTGGATGAAGCTTATGTCTACCGTCGCAACTGCATTGGGCAGAGAAAGATTTGTTACTGTAAAAAAGGGTCATCCCCACCTGACCAATGGATGGTGAAGTGTCGGGACAGTTCGCCAAAAGGTTTCATGGTAGTAGGTTGTCTGACCGGCAGAGGACCACTACCACTCATCAAAGTTCCTGCAAAGGTGAAAGTCAATGCTGACTACTACATCACTCATGTTCTGAAGCATTATTTGGAAAAAGAGGTCCCTAAACTTTACCCAGGTGAGCTCCAAAAAGTCACCCTGCATCACGACAAGGCAACAAGCCACACTGCAAAGAAAACAACCCAATATCTACAGGATTTGAAAAATCAAACTGGAATAAATGTTTTATGCAACAAGGACATTCCCGTGAAGTCCCCCGACATCAGTCCTCTAGACTTTTTTGGGTTTGGTTATTTTAAACAAAAACTTTTTCATCACAAAGCAACTACACTGACAGGTCTTTGGAAAGTGTGCAGAGACGTGTGGAGCACAATCACACCTGAAATAACCTCAACTATTTTTGATACATGGAAACAATGATGCAGGGTGGTTATCCAACAGAATGGCCAACATATTGAGCAAATTAAATGTATTTATCACCAAAAAATAAAAATGTAACAGTGATTCAAAGTCGTCTCATTTTTGCCTAACCACCCTCTGTAGTTACAGCATATACCGTAAACCGCTGTCCATAGCCTGCCACTTGGTGAGATGCGAAATGCGTACAAAGCAAGTGGAAAACTGGGTGGATTTTGATGTGCGGTGTTTCGTGTATCGGCAGTTTCTCGGCAGTTTTAAATTATTTGGCAGGGATTTCGCCAGGAGTTTGTGAGAGTTCGGGTGCGGAAAAAAAACTGGCAGAAACACGGAGAAAAGGGACTTCAAGGACGAATGGAGAGGTCAAACAGAGGGACGGTGTTTCGAGAAGGAAAGAATATGGAAAGACTGATGGATTTGGAACTGACGGAAAGGAAAGTGGCAAATTTGCTTATGATGAGGTTACAGATCTGTTGTTAGAATGACAATGGACGGAAAGCTTGTCGTGGCCTGCCCAAACCTGATCCAGGGCTACAAACACAAAAGCCTGCTCTGGGCCATGTTGACATGTGTGTTGTTACGTTGTGGTCGGTCTTGTCCAAAAAGGATTAATCAGCCTCACAAAACACAATTTTTCCATATGGTATCCTGGTCTCATTATGCACTATGTCCTCAACTATGTTTACATATGTCCTTAAGTTTTGCAACCCTTGGAAGAAAGTAGAGGACAAGAGGGAAAAATCCAATGAAGTTGTCCTGCCGCTGAGAGCAAAAGTTATAGAAGGAAAAGTTGATGTGACTGAGACAAATGAAGTGTATAAAGCAACGGCCATTCACACTGGACCAGATAAGAAGACCGACTGAGCTAGTTCTGATAATCCAGTTTGTTTTAATAAAACTTGGTCACCACAGGCTTCCCTCACATACACCACCACTGACCACTGAACCACCACCTGCGGCCACCACCAGTGACCACTGCTGGCAGTCACCATCACCACCACAGTGGCCACCATGGGTGACCGCCACCAGAGGCCACCACCAGCGGCCACCAACAGTGACCACCACCGGTGGTCACCACCATCACCATCACAGTGGCCACCACAGGCGACAGCCACCAGTGGCCACCACTGGTGAACACCAACAGTGACCACCGCCGGTGGTCACCACCACCACCATCACAGTGGCCACCACGGGTGACTATCACCGGCGGCCACCTCCATTTGCGGACTCCACTTGCTGGTTGCCAATTGCTGTGACAAGCGTGGCTGATCGAATTATCCTGGTGGAATCTGCATAGTGGCACGCCATTGTCGAGCAGTTGCGAGGGTCGCTGGTTTGTGTGAGACTGAACCAAGTAACATCAAGTGATGCATACTTGATCCCGAGCCATGAATAAGCCGCCATTGAAACATATTTAAGGAGAGAACTGTCATTGAATATTTTTTAAAGAAATTTAATTATTACTTAATTATTATTGTTATTTAGTTAAACGTTGTTTTAAGTGTTATCTATTGTTATTTATGTAATTGTTTTAAGGAATTTTAAATTGTTATTAATCGCGGCAAATTTTCGACAATCCCCCCCCCGGACAGCTTTCTGGGCAGGAGGGGGGCAAGCAATTTTTAAGAAAAATGGGAAGTGGTAGAAAATGAATGGTTGGGCGCAGATGGATAGATAGATGGATAGAGGTACGACCCGTCGTGGCGTAGTTGGTTTATGACGGACTGTGGTTCGGCGGTCCCGGGTTCGATTCCCGGCGCGGCTTTGGCTAGGGGTACTGGTGAAAATGTGCCTCTCACATAGGGCCTAAGCTCTGAGAGGGGTACAGAATCTTCCTGTTGTGACCCGTCACTTCAGTGAATTAAAAAAAAAAAAAAAATGAGGGAGGCGGATGAGACCGATGGGAGGCCGCATTGGGGGTGGCTTATGGTGCGAGGCAGATTATGTAGTGATATCGGTGTTGAGGTGGCGGGTAATGTACATGAGAAGACAGTACATCTTTCTGTAATTCAACTGAGTCCCGGTCACATTTTATGCCCCTGTACAACATTGTATCATCCGCATAAAGTTTATGCTGGATTGGACGACATCACATATATCATTGAAGTACAACAGGAACAAAAGAGGACCCAAAATACTGCCCTGTGGCACTCCTGAGGTTACATCAATCCATTCAGACTGGACACCTGAAACAACAACTTGTTGGTTCCTGTTAATTAAAAATGCTGCTATCTAGTCTAAAACTTGATTACTACTCTGTAATACCATAATCATTCACTTGAGCCAATTATCATTGATGGGGGCTGTCAAAAGCTTTGCGAAAATATAAGATCATATATTGCTGTATACGTCCATCCAATGATTTCTGATGGTCATGGGTGAGGTGATGGCCAACAGTGACCACCAGGGGGCACCACTGTGTGACGTTCGATCTTGCAAATCGGCTACAGAATGGCTACGTCCATTTTCCATCGTTCAGGAAAATCTGAAAACATCTGCTAAATTTGATTGCCGTGGACACATCGAACTGAGAATCAATTCCTAATGTCCCAAGGAATTGATCTGTGGCCATAGGACAGAAACTGTGAATGGAAACAAAAATAGGAATTGGAAGTTGGGCCTCTGAGGCCTAACTCTGGGTTGGTTGTGTGTTGGTAAAAAAACCACACCATCACAACTCTGGGTTGGTTGTCTGTTGGTGCAGAACCTCACCATCCAGTGGAAACCCAATTGTGCTTCAATAGCTTGGGCAGAGAATGGATGAACAATCCCAATGCCAGTGGTTAGGCTGATATTGCCAACATATGTGTCACATTTTTATTCCATTTTGATATGGCATTTTAAATTTCAATTGACTTTTAAATCCACCCTGTTTGAGTTTCATAATATATACGAATACTGTATATATTTTTTATTTCAATCACTGAAGCGCCTCTGAGATATTTGTTAAGGAGTTCCACCAGCGTGTTCACCCTAACCCACCCCCCAGGAGGCGACCTGGTAATTTTGCCTAGCCCAGCCCCTAACTGAAGTGCCTAGCACTACAGGAGTTTCTGTACCCTTCTTAGTGATTCAGCACTGTGTGAGGGGCACATAGTGAATTACTAGGTAATATTTGTAGCTATTTTATTCTTATGGTTGCTAGTTTGCTCGAACAAATCGAGCTGTATTTACTTTGTAAACAATCTTTACAGCAACAGACATCCTGTGGCCCATTTGTCAGATAAAACTTAGTTCAGGGCATTTAATATTTAGCACTCACTTGACACTGGTTTCATTTGTTGGTACAGTTTTCGGAATCCCTCACGAATGACGACGCGGGTGTGGTTGTTGTTTTCCATGACCTCATGTAGGTACACCTCCACCTCCTAAAAAAGGCAACGATTCACTTTTCTTTATCACTTGATTTTAGTTCATCTCACGAAAGATATGTAACCAAAAATATTTATGGAAAAAGCAGGGTAGCCCGTCACAAGGACGGATGAAACCTGAAATTAAATTAGCAATAGAAAATAAAAATAAATAAACTGTATGTTTTTTTTAAATTTTATTTCGAACGTCTTCATCGGTACCTTGAGAGAAAAACGGTCTTCTTTTGGATACACAACGGGTTATTTTCCGTCTATCAACATTTGCGATTCGACAAAATTAAAGTATTTCAATGAATTATTATGTCACATGTACAGGGAAGGAAAAATTCTCAAAATAATAAATACTCACTTAAACACTTAAACAATATAAGAGACAAGATAGAACCTGAAATATAATAAAATAAAATATTCGTAATAAATTCATAATAAATTCATAATGAAAAAGGGATTGTCTTCGGGACAGCACCAGTCAAAAAAAGATGACCAGAGTCGGTCATCTAACTGAGAACCATTGCAACTGATGACAAAGGACAATGGCAATTCACACTTACCGATCTTTCCCACATCCTCATCTCCCAAGGAAAATTAAAAAGATTAAATATAAAATTTCACTTATAATTACCATGGTAGACAGTACCGGTTTCACGCAACACCACTTGCGATCATCAGCTGTCTTTAGGTAAGAATTACAACAATTCAACTAAAAATGCACAGGAACTAGAGACAACATGGTTGTGTGACCACTTCACTGGCTAAGATTTTAAAGAGAATGGAAAAATACAATTTATGTGTTACAGGTCAAGGGGGAAGACGAAAAACAAACAGAAAGAGGTGAATCATCATCGTACAGTTGCTCAGCTCTCTAGGGGCCCATCCTATTGCCCTTCCCAAAAACTATCTTACTATGTAAGCATCATACACCATGTAACTCAAGAATAAACCAAAGATATATATTATAAACTGTGTCTCCTTATTGAGCCTACATAGATTTCAACAGGTTATGGACCTAGTAATTGGGCAAGTAAACAAGAACAGTGATTTCCAAGTGGAACATTAATTTTGGTTGATTGTGCATTTTGGTTGTTAAACCTAAACCATTGCCAAGAATCCATGCCAAAATTATTCAGTGACACCAGCGCCACCTAGTGCAAAAAATTGGAACTTTTGGCTGGAAATTCAAATTTGAATTTTTTTAATCACAGTGGATAAATAACAGACTGCCTACGCCAATACCGCCTTATTCGAATGAGTGAGCAGATTAAAGGTGCTACATATTTTCTTGAATAAAACATTTTGAAATTTGTCTGAAAAATGGAGAATAAGCAGAGAACAACAAAATATGGCATCTGTTATTTAGATGGCACTAACTATAGTATCTGGAGAGAAAAGATGCAGGCTCTCCTTAAGGGTGAACGGTTGTGGTCAGTTATCTCGCAAAAGAAACCAGAGACAACTGACGGTAGCTACACAGCATGGGAAGAGAAAGATGACATGGCAGCATCGAAAATAATGCTGAATGAACCAGAGACAACTGACGGTAGCTACACAGCATGGGAAGAGAAAGATGACATGGCAGCATCAAAAATAATGCTGAATGTTGATGACTTCCTAGTAAAGCTGATGAAGAGAATGACAGCTTGTGAGATGTGGACTAAGCTGGAGACCACATGGGATAGCTTCTACTGTGGAGATCATCATGCTACGCGCCAAGCTGTATGGCAAGATTCAAGTTGGGGTCAATGGAAGAGCACATAGATAGAATCCTGACCATCATAGTCAGATTAAGAGGGAGCAGGCGACGAGGTCGATGACAAGACCAAGATAGGATAGTTTGTGAGTAGCCCACCAAAGAGCTACCAATCCTGGGTAGGTGGGATGATGGTTGACATAGTTCCAAAAGCTGTGTGAAGAAGCAGAACACCGCCAGCTGACTGGATACTGCGCGAAGAATGTTGACAGTGTGGATGATATAATGGCATATGAGAAATACGGGCCACTGAGAAAAAGGTTCCCTGAAAACAAAAAGGAGCAAGCTAACCAAGCAACAACATCCCACATCTGCCTGACTGCACTGGGGATGTGCTACTAAAAATGTGAATGGGAAAAATACACCGCCTCACCCTGACAAAAGTGCTCTATGTGCCAGATTTGAGAGAAAACCTCCTGTCTGTAAGGAGGGCCACCCAAGTGGCTGGGTCACATGCTGAAAAGGATCACCTGGTAATAAGTGAAAAGCCACTAGCCACAGAGAACAGAGTATTGGACCCAAAGAGTGGCAAAGTGAGACTTAGCTGCAGCATGTGCATCATTGAACACTATCCAAACAGGAAGCAGAAGACAAATGGGAGTCAACATCAAGAAGGGGACAGTGCATGTGACCCATACTTCAAAGATGAAGAAGATGAGGCGACAACTCCCCCCTTGAACTGCCCCATCCAGATGAATCAGCCATAGGCGAGGAGGAGTATGATGAAGATGATAGTGACCATGATGATGACAACAGAGGTATGTAACCAACTCAAACACTTCCATCACTGGAAACACTGCAAGTGATGCCACCAGACATAGAAAAGAGGCAGAGCAGGCATTACAGATGTAAATAAAAGAGGCACAGGGCATAAAAAAATAAGGAAAAACCTGAAATGGAATTCAGAACCTCAGAAAGGCAGAACAAAGGTATTCCACCAAAACGTCTCAGCTATAAGATAGAACTCACATCAAGATGAGAACCAGAGGACTGGGAAGAAGTACAATGCCTACCAAGAGCTCAAAAGAAATGCTGGACTCAAGCTGCAGAAGATGAGATGAAGTCAATCAATCCACAAACACCGTGTGAGGGAATTAACTGACCTTCCCAATGGAAAGAAAGCCATATCTTGTAAATGGGTCTTTAAAGAAAAGCTGAACAGTGAATGAACCACACATACATACAAGGTGAGGTTAGTGGCAAGAGGTTTCACCCAGAAGTATGGGAATGACTATGACGAAACCTTCACACCAGTGGTAAAACATGAAAACCATCAGAAATATCCTAGCAGTGGCAGCAGCAAAAAGACTGCATGTGAGACAATTAGATGTAAAATGTGCCTACCTCAATGGCAAGATTACAGAGGAACTGCACATAAAACAACCACAGGGTTTCGAGGAACTAGAAAAAGAGAACAAAGTCTGTTGAATATGGAAAAGCCTGTACAGGCTCAAGCAGTCAGCTTGAGCATAGAACAAAAAAGCCACAGATGTGTTTAAGAAACTCAGGTTCCAACAAAGTCAAGCCTATCAATGTTTGTTCACAAGACACAAATCAGATGGTAACATGACTTATGCCCTCCTGTATGTAGACGATTTGTTGGTAGTAGGCAGATCACCCAGGGTAACTGCAAAAATAAGCAGGCAGGTCAACAAGCATTTTGAAATGGAAATTGAAATGGAAATGAAATGGAAAAGAATGGAAAAGAAGGGGATGGATGGGTCATTCCTACTCAGCCAAAAGATGAAGATAAGCCAAATATTAAGAGGACCATGGATTAGTTTAATCCAAGCCAGCATGAACACTGATGGAGACAGGTTTCCTGGCAGTACACAACAACCTGAAATATTAGAGGACCATGGATTAGTTTAATCCAAGCCAGCATGAACACTGATGGAGACAGGTTTCCTGGCAGTACACAACAACCTGAAATATTAGAGGACCATGGATTAGTTTAATCCAAGCCAGCATGAACAC
>JAQGBY010006622.1:0-12823 GCA_034698785.1 Mycogona germanica
TAGTTAAATTTGAAGTTCAATTTTATGAGCTGTAGATTCAAATTCGATGATAAAAATGAGCTGCAATAAAGAGTTGAACAGCTACAGAGTAGAATATAAAATTACAAATTTGTGTTGTTATGACATTCTTTGGTAATTTCCTGAAGCCTGAAGTCTCAACGGTAAACTCAATTTGAACATTCTTTACCACAACAGCATTCAATAGGGCACCATCAAATATTTATTTCACCTGCGCATTGTTAATTTTTTTTCGTCGATCACTTAGATGTGCTGGTATGAAAATTAAAAATGAAAAAAAACTCATTTACAAAAACATTTCCACAAAAATGTAGCGAGTCATTCACAGTTTTATTCTCAGTTGTCAAGTTGAAAAAGGAGGATTATAGACAAAATTTTACAAAATGAATGACAACTGAAAGTTTCAAGCGCACAAGCATCCCAATAAAAACTGGAAACTTGAAATTGTGACCCTGCAAACCACGAACAGTCACATTATTTCTAGGAAACAAAATCAGTATCAAGTTGTACAAAATCTACTGTTTCTAGACAACTGAGCTTGTTAGTCAAAAATCTATTTAATTTGAACGTTGGCCAGGGATGGCGCCACCACCACCCCTTTGCCCGGAACAGCAAGGGGGACACCCTTGTAAGTGGCCACCAGTTTGCCATCAGTCTTGAGATCAGGGGAGACCCTTTCAAAAATCTTCTTTTTGGGATTGAGCTCCGTGTCTGGCTTGCCCTCGTACCTAAACAATAAATTGATCGATCAAACGTCATTCATGCAATTTATCTTCAAAGATTCACTATAACTGTATCATGATGTTTAGGTCTAAGCAGTTCCATTGAGGAAGGAGGAAAGGTTGGGTGTGAAACCGAAATACAACGTTCGAGCCAGGGAGAAATTACAATAGTTCTTACCCCTCAGCCACTACTCGATCGCCGGGCACACTTCCCGCTGGTGGCACCAGAATCTCCACTGCCTCTGGGGTGCTGGCACACATGACCATGGCCTGAGAGGTTACTCCACGCATCTTGGCTGGCTTGAGGTTGCACAGGAGTACGGCCAGCCGATTCTGCATCTGCTCCAGCGGCACAAAGCGCACCAGGCCACTGACCACGGTCCGACGATCACCTCCACCCAGGTCAACATCCTCCACGTACAAAGCGTCGGCATCTGGGTGTTTCTTGGCAGACACAATGAGCCCCACACGGAAGTCCAATCTGCTCACATCTGGTTCGACTTCCTCCTCCTGTCAATGTTTTAAGACTTTAGACTTTGATTCTAGACTTGTAATGCTATCTTTATGTATGCTAACAATTCTTTAAGTGTTCTGGACTTTGTGCTGAGACATTAATTTTTAAAAAAATTATTTAATTGAAAGTCTATCAGATGATAACTGGGATAATGACAGACAGATGGAATTAGTCTTTTGCAACAACATAAAAAAATAACCTTTGGTTTATTCACTCCGGCCAGTTTCAACCCCTTGTTCCCAGCTTCGTTGACTTTAGTAGCCTTTGGGGTGGCCACCTTGGTCACCTTAGATGGTGGGGTACCTGCTCCATCTCCGGCCAATTTCTCTACTGGCAGCTGTTCGATGACCGCAGCTGGGACAGATCCAACAGCAGCTTCACTACTGGGAATGGCAATCTGTTTGATCCCATTGCGAATTTCGGCCTGGATGAGACGCTGTTTCAGCTGCTCCACCTCTGACTTCATGTCATTATTATCCTGTTTTAGTTTGGTGATCTCTTTGGAGAAGGTCCTTGCCAGTGACAGCTGCTTTAGTTGGGCAATCTGGGTGCGCAGGACGGCAATCATGTCATCGGCTTTCTTTGAACGTTGTTGCAGTCGCTCCACAATGTCGAGGTCTTTGGATCCCATGACCTAGTGCAGGCGAGGTGAGACCAAAAGAGTAGGATGTGAGTTGAGTTGGCTGTGGCGTCTATTGGGCTGGTATGCCAACCAGCTAGCCTGCCAGATAAGCCAATTTTCATATGGATAAGAACTTGCCAAACCAACCTGTTTACCATCAGTGCTTTCCTATGTGCCTTCGACGTGAAAAATTGCGATAATTTTTTAACCCTTCAACCGGCAAGCCCGATACAGTACACATACATCTAGATGTACTCTGTACTACATGTGCTTTGGTTGATAAATACGAGTGCACTCATCAGCATGTGTATGAACTTTACTTGTGATTTTAACTAGGGACTGAGCGAGAGCAGTGTTTTTGTTGGCAAAGATGGATTGCTTGAAGAGAGGTTACCTTGGTAACATTAATTCGACTTTTTTCAGTTTTGATACTCGTATCGAATTATGCAATATCGTCTGCTTCCCTTGCCTTGCTTTATGAGCGACTTGCCTGCAATAGCTTGCCCATGAGAGCCCCGCATATACAGGTATCGGACGCGGGTTCAATTCCCGATTGAGACATTTGTGCAGGATATATATATTTTTTTTTTTTTTGTTTTCAATCAACTGTAGTCCACCGCACTACAGGCTTACGTCCCCCTCATAGTGCTTATGCACTGTGCGAGGGGGAACGACCAGTACCCCGGGATCGAAATTTTCGAGAGCCCGCGCCGGGAATCGAACCCGGGACCGCCGATCCACAGCCAGTAGCAATATTCTTTCTTCCGTCTTCCCCTTCGGAATGGAAGTAAAGCCGTGGGTATGGTGTCTGTATAAAAATGTTTGTTGAGGCTTACCACTTTTCTAGGGATTTTGATAATTTTGTCAAACCTAGACTGCCTAGGTTAAGGGATATTTCAACGTGTCCTGCTATCGTACAAGCACGGGTCACGTTTTGCCTCTATTCCAAAATAAGGCGGGCAAAGAAATTTGGCCAACAAAGGAGGTGTTTGCTGTCAGTTTCAGATTCTTTATCAGAAGCAAGCAAAGCACGCTAACCACTCCCCACAACTTACCTAAACGAAGTTTGGTAATTTTTAGACTTTTCACTTTGGAAGATTTTGAGGTTCGTGGCCTAGGGGAAGGGCACATTCAAAGAAGGGCGATTGGTTGTTATGATACTATCGGTGCATTAAAATAGCGAAAAGTTCAATATCGATGAGCATAATACTATCGCTCATCCCTAATCCCCGATAAACAAAATGGCAGCCTCCTTTTTGCGTCGGGCGGGTTTCGGTACCCGTTTGGGTTTAGGTATGTTTTATCGCTTTAATATTCAATTAATTTCACGCCAGATATATTTGTATGTTTGTTTAATCGCTAATATTTCTCTTAGGATACCTTCGACGATCAGCGAATCGCAATTCTTCCAGCGAGACTGTTGGTCAAGTCAAGCTCGACGTTGGAACCAATGATGGACAGACCTCTGAAAATGTGCAAAGATTCCACAAAGACAAGACAAATTTTGAAAAGAAATTATCGGCCCCACCAGAATATAGGTTTACAAACTTTTCGTTTTTGGCTTGGGGATGAATGGGCCAGGAAAAATTATTTCTAGTACGGGATATTGCATGTACTTGTTTAGGCCTACTCGGGGTTCGATTTGTCAAAAATGAAATAAGTGGGTCGGATGGGGATGGAGTATAACCGATATTATTTTTTCGGCTCCTTTAAGGTTTATATATCCAGAATTCTTGCCAGACAAAGATCCAAGCATGCGGCATCATGTGAGGGAGAAATTGGAGCGCAAGGACATGCTGAACCGTAGACGAATAATTGATATCCCGGAATTTTATGTGGGTAAGATATGAACAACAAAATCTTGTAGCAAAATACACAATGAAATAAGACCAGCATAAACAAAATGCTTCACAGTGCTAATAACCTGAGAAGGCAAACCTAACGTAAAGTTTCCCAAACTTGATTGTAAGGAAATAAAATAGTAGTGACTAGATATATTGTCAAAAGGCGAACTAGAACGTTTACATTACTTTATAATCGTGAATTTTCGACATGGGGGATTTTTAGTTTTAATCTAATGTATCTTTTTGTTCTTGCCAAAAAGGAAGCATCCTGTCAGTGACTGCCGCAGATAAATTTGCTCCGGGGAAGACGAATCGTTTTGTCGGAATCTGCATTCACCGCAGTGGTTATGGATTACGGGCTATATTCATCCTGCGTAATGTAGTGGACCATCAAGGTGCTTTTCACTAAAATAATGTATAATATCCAAAATAGTAATGTCACCAGTGGAAGTTATCAAACATGAACGAGGTGGGGATTGCAGGACTTAATCTAAGAAATGGTGACGACTTCTTTGAAAATAGTCTGAGAAACCCCTTTTTCATTTCATCGAACTCTGAATATAAACACTAATGGGAAAAAAATATCACAGCGGAAATATCTGTATATAATTTTAAAAAATTGTTTTGTCGTCACGGTCGATGTTGTGATGACTGTACCGTGTTTTTTTCTGGTGAAATTAAGCCAGAGTTAGCTTTCTAAAAAACCATCCATCAAGGGCAGGTCACTGCCCAGTGATTTCTTTTATACTCGGGTATAGGAGCGCTCTGACGTTTCTCTGACTATTTTTAACGAACTCGTTACCAAATCTTGGATTGAGTCCTCTAATCCCTACCTCGCTCATGTTTAAAATATATTTTTTGTTAAAATGTTGAGTTTTACGTGAGCCTGAAATTCGATAAAAAAAAGTATTGGAAAATGATAAATTACAAAATAATAATGGCCGATTTTGTGGGCCGGCTAAACGTTGTGCTAATCAAATTGCATCTAGCAATGGCGGTTTTTTTCTCACGTGTTTCACGAGTCTGTTGAAATTATATTTACATATTTTATTTAGATTGGTTAAGTTATTTATCAGATGTGACTTTTCTCGCGTCCTGCAGGCGTCGAAATCATGTACGATATGTACAACCCAACCCTTCTCAAGATCGACGTTCTGAAACTGGAAAAACGCTTGGACGACGAGCTGTTCTACCTTCGAGATGCTCCCCCTGAATACAGCACATTTCCTTTCGACATGGAGCCAACCCTGAACAGCGAAGGATCGCCGGTTCCCGTCAACCCCATAAAAGTATGCAAAATCAAAAACGAGATAACAGATACCATTATTTGACTTAATGCAATCTTAAAAAACATAGACTTAACTAATTTTTAAGATCGCATAAATTCTGTCTTATGTCTAGATTTTGGAAATTTGAAAAAAAAAGTGCTTTGAAACCTCTGACGTGAATTTAAACAGTTGGTACGAAAGCACACCAAAATGTCGCTGCATTTCGAAGTAATTGAAATTTTAGGTTTCCTAGCTTAGGCAGTGGGTATTGAAAAATTGTCTCCATGTTCTGGTTACTTTACCATATCAATTCAAACTTATTTCTCGAAGTTGATTAATTTTTCAGTTCTAGGAGCACGTAGCTATCAAAATATCTAACATTTAAAAAAAAAATTGTTTTCCAAAAGGTGAAGTTGAGGCCACAACCGTGGGATGACCGCTGGGAGCGTATGGATCTGAAAGGAGTGGAGCCGGTGGACCTACCAGACGAATATCACGATCGAGCGCTCAAGGCTGCAACACCCTGGGAGAAATACGATTTGATGAAGGAGTACCGAAGACTCATACCGGAAGAAGAACAGCAGGAAATTTATGCAGAAGTTCATGAGCAGCAGAAAGAGTTTGCACAGATCCATAAAAAGGCAAAGAGAAAAATAATTATTCGTCGACAGTAGAACTTACGATTGTAAAACTTATCATTTCTAGTTATTAAAATTTACAGATCTTGGATCGTTTACAAAAGCTTAGTATTGTCATTAATGGAACTCATTTCTTCGTGCCCCATACCAGACTATTTTTTAAGGTTACGCCATTCCTGATATTGATGGACTCTGCTATCTCAATAGCTGCATTTTATAAGAGATCCAGGTTCCACGTAGTATTATGTTATTTTTTTAGATATTTCTTACCTCCTACGGGCGTCGAAATCGTGTGCACGTACAAAAACTTACTCATCAATAATCCACATTTATGCTTGCTTTTCGGCTGTACTGCTGCAATTAAAATAATCTACATTGCCAAGACCATTTCACTCCACCAACACTTACTTACAAAGACGACTAGCACAAAATAAAGCAAGCAAACCCGGACACTTTGTGATCATTAATATTTAATACCATAAGGCGGGCCTCAAAACGCTTACCATGACAGGGGAAGGGAAAAATTCTGGTTTTATATACATTTATTCTTAATTTCATTGTTGGACATATATAGAATAAAGCAATTTGCATGAGTAAATACAAATATCGAGGGGGAAACGGTTCGAAGGATGGGGGCTGATGGAAAAAAATGTAGCGAGTGAAAGGAAAAATCGTTGCGTGGGAACCACGGAGACGTAAGATGAGAAAGGGAAAAATAAACAAAAAACGAAAGATGTACGAAGTGAGAGCACGGGTGGAGTGGAGCAGCGGAGTTCAAAGGTCAGCGTGTAAATAAGGAATGGGGAACAGAGGGGCTGAGGAGACTAGGTACAACAACAGTCAATCGAAAGAGGATTCAAACCCGCCTGCGGAGTTGGGGACACCACGATATCGCTGCTCCACTTTCGCCTCCCTCTCCGTTTTTTTTTCTGCACCAAAAACCACTCGTTTCGGAACACCAAATTGCATTTCCGTTATTAGAAGAGAAACAAATATATCTCCAGACCACGGTCACCCAAAATTTTGGCTAGCAAATGAAACGGTAAAAATAAAAATTGGCCATTCTCGCTCTCGCATCTCTGTGAAAAAACAAGTCGATAAATGTTTCCCAGTGGAATCGTAAACCGATAGCGAACTACGTACACCAGATGGCTGAGTAGAAATGGATGGGCGGGGGCAAGGCAACAAAAAATTGATTTAAAAAATGTAAGCGTGCATGATTCGAGACGATATGGATGGCATGCCGATGGTAGACGGAAAGTAATCGATAAAAACAGCGATTTATCTGGGTAGGGGGAGAATATAAATCTCGAATGACCGGAATAAGAACGAATGTGATCTCGTTTTACGTGTTACGTGTACGGGCCGTGGTCATGCGGTAAGCCACTGGAGGGAGAAAAAAGAGAAAGAGTTGTCCGTGGAATTCAATTTTGATTTTTAATTGACAATGGTATTGCAAAGCTCAAATTAAGTTATTATCGGAATGGATGTCCGATTGAGTTTCGTGCGTTGTGCAATCATTTCTCTCTTTCACTCTTCCCCAACACTTATCCTGTTCATTCTACTACAGGGTGACCAATTTCACTTCCATCAAATCGTTACAGCCGGGCTTTGGAAAGAGGGGTAAAGGAGTGCGATCAAGAAGGGAGTGGGTTGCAAAAAATACGGTAAGCGAAATAACAGGAGGCGGTGTGTGGTCAAGGGGGATGGACAAAAAAAAAAAAAACCTTTTTGATTCCCTCCCGACGTCGAGGTAAACGAATTCCCTTTAAACAAAGTAAAACACTACAAGTGTGTGTGTAGGCGGTCTTGTTGTCCAAGTTATTCTACAAAGTTGTGTACAGAATCGGCAATACTTTACCTAATCCATTAGAGTTCATTTGTTTTATACTTTTTTTTTGCAGCTTTTTTAAATATATATTTTATTGTTCGCGGCGCATACGTTTTGCTACGCTGGTTTTTTTTTTCTTTTTACCTGTCAACGGGGGGTCAAGGGGGGATACAAATCTACAAGGGGGTATCTCAATGACGATGATGAAAGATTTGCTTTTTTAAAAAATATAAAAACCGTCGCACAAGAAACTCTGAACGTTTAGTTTAGACGTCTTAAACTTGGAATAAACTCGAAGGGAGAGGAAAGGTGAGGTGAGGGAGGGAGGGAGGGGAAGCTTCGCAGCAAACGGACATGGTTCTCTTCTAGCAGAAAATTACCCCACCTTCAAATTGCTCGCCCACTCTAAGTCTTGTTATACACCCCTTTATACTTTTTATCTCGCTCTCTCGCTCACACATAATAGAAATTCCAGCAGCAGCAGCAGCAGGCAGCAGCTCCAAACTTATTTGCACCAGATTTTCACACGTCGAGACTCGCATATACACATGTGTTGCCGCATGCCCCAACAACACACACACACATACATACATGTATCTGTGGGTCTATTTATAACACAATCACATTTTGGTTTCCGTTTTACTCGTCGTACAGCGGCTCACGTTTTTGAGATATTAGCGCTTGAATACGCCGCGGTTCGGGGAGGGGAAGGAGGGGCGAGAGGGGGTAAATCGGTTGCCCTTTTTTATTCATTTTAAATTTTCCTACAGGACTTGAAAATTCGTAGGGAATTGTCTCTGTTCAAAAATAGAGGACCGTTGAGGGGATGTATGTTTGTGTTTGTGTGTGTGTGTGTGCAAGGATGAAGCAAGGGTGACATCAATCAAGGTCCGGAGAGTGTTTCCCTATGAGCAGCAGCCATTGTTCACCCCATCTCGGACTGGTCAGTTAAAATCACCACACTCGTTCAGTTTCCGGCGACAGCGTCGTGTCCACCCCTAACCGGTCGCACAAACACTCGATCCGAGTCTCCGGAGATCCCTCAGAAAATTGAAGGCTACAATTGTACAGTAGTGACACAGGTATTCGGCTTTGGAAGCCGACTGGTAATTTATAGTTGTGGCGATGGTCCCGGCGAACACACACACACACACACCCACAACACTCGTTTCACTAGAACTTCTCGCCCGCCAAACAAAGAGCAAATAAACGCCTTTTCTCACAAGTCTATACAGGGACACGCACACATATATGTAGCTGGCGCGGCCTTCCTCGTCTCATCGGTGCAGTCGTCTGCGGAGAGAAATGTGTTTTTGTTGGGTTTTGGTGGATGGTGGGGCTGAGGAATGAATTATGAATGACTTTGGGCTATTTTTGTGGAGGATGGCGGGGGAGATATATAGACACATTGTTTCTTTTGCACATATTACAGCAGCGGTGGCGATGGTAAGAGATGATCCTTCCAAAAACAAAAGTCGTTCTTCCTTAAGTTGGTCGCGGCGGCTTATAGTCCGGAGCCGCCTCGCTCTCAACCGGAAGTTGGGGGGGACACCCGCACATATGTGGGGGACCCCCCAGCTGGACACACACATCTGTGTGCGCAGCGAGGGCGGGATCCGCCAACCCGGTAGGCCGGAGGCCCCGCACGGGAATCCTCAGACGGCCGTCAAGTGGCAGAGACGCCAGTCGTTCCTATTCCTTCCGCTGGTCGCACACGCCGAGCTCTGGGGAGAGCATTCGGCGGTGACGCCACGTCGCGGTGAGTGGCGAGACCGCGTCCCCACAGGAACGGGCCGGCCAGCTGTTGGACAGCGTTAGATCCGGTAGTCAAAATGAGACGGAGAGGGGGTAGTGAGGCCCGACTACGACGAGACCAGATGTGCGGGCGCCGGCAGCGAGCACTCGTACAGCACGTCCGCCACGATAGACGCCACGTGCTGGTCCAGGATCTGAGAGGTGACCAGCTGCAGCAGCCGATGTTGGTGCTGGACGAAAAGCGGCCGGTTCTCGGGCGCGCGCGCCAGGCACAGCAGCGTATGGGCGGCGCGGCGCAGCATGTCCAGGCTGGTGCCCATCACGTCCGGGTTGTCGCGCAGCATGGTGATACCGTGCGAGTTGGCAATGTTGAGCGCGCTCTGCTCGGCCTGCTCCACGAAGGCGATGAGCAGCGAGATGCTAGGGTGGTGGAGGGCGATGGCGCGCGCGATGCTGGAGTCGGCCTGCGCGAAGTAGTGCAGCAGCACCACGGAGAACTCGCGTACCACCTGCTCCTCGTGCCGACCGAGTGAACGCGACAGAAAGCCGAACAGTCGCTCAACGCGAGAGAAGGGCGGCGTGGCCAGCAGCAGATCCACGTTGTTGTCCAACACGCTCAGCTTGCACAGCGCCTCCAGCGACAATCGCTGCGGGCTGAGCGCCGACGACGACGCTTGAGTGACCGTCGATGGTAGCGGAGGCGCCTGACCTTGCTGTTGGGGTTGCTGGGCCAAGGAGGAGGTGGTGTTGGTGGTTCCGTTGCCGGACGACGAGCTGCCGGTAGGCAACGGATCTTGGGCGTAGGCAGAGGGGCACACGGCCCAGTGCAGGAGTCCGTCCAGCAGCGGGAGGCCCACCTCCTCGCGGAAGCAGGATAAGTCCAGCTGGCCGGCAATGTTGGCCAACACCACCAACGTGTTTTCGCGAAGCGTGTGCAGCGTGTCCCACCACCACTCGCGCTCGCCACTCAGACTGCTACAACAGCTGGCCCCACCACTGACGTCGGCTGCCGGTGTGGTGGCTGCAGCCGCTGCAGCAGCAGCCAGGGCGGCCGCCGTATCCTCGTCGCTACTACTACCGCTGCCGCTCGTCCGCTCGTAAATATTGCGCTGCTGCGAGGGCCGCCGCGTAGTGTGCTGATGATGCAGCACCAGAAGCTTTCCCATGAGCAGAAGGAAGCCGGGACTCTTGGCTAATTCGGTATCGTTGCCCGGCACGAAGGACAGACTGCGTAGAATGTTGGACACACACAGGCAGCGCCGCATGAGCGAGTCCTGCGCGTCAGAGACCAGGAAGAGGGATGGCTCGTCCCGGTTGTAGGCCTCGTCTTCGTAGCGCTCCTCGTCGTCCGCGTCCGGATCACCCTCCGCCTTGCGTTTTCGCTTCTGCGCAGCGGCCAGGGCCCGCTCCACCGTATCAGCAGACAGTCCGCAAGGCGAGTCAGGCGGCGAGCAGTCGTCACTTTCCTCACCGTCCTCCTCAGTCACTTCCATCTTCTCCACCTTTGTGTTCCTTGCTTGCTCGTCGTCGACGTCGTCTGGCCTCGGCAATCGCTCGTCCTTGACCGGCGATGAAGATGGCGACGCGCCGTTGGTGGTAGTGGCCACACCGTCGGCCTCGGCTAGAGATTTATCACATGTCCGTCTCGTCGTCGTTGTCGTCGAGGAAGACGACAAGGTGGTAATCACCTCACCTTCCTCCACCTTGGCTTCCCGTTTGATTTCGATTGCACTGACCACTGACGCCTCCGCTGCCTTCGCGGCCAGCGGCGCCTTGTCCACCTCCACCTTCACAGGCGACACACACTCGCCGTTCACCTTCAGCGTGCTGTCCGCCGCCGCCTCAGGCTTCTTGTCATCGTCGTCTTCATCGTCGATTAGCCGTACCACATCGGCCATGAGCCGCACGAAAGGCACGGCAGTGACCTCGTTCTCAAAATGGGTCTGCACGTGGACGGACGAGTCGCCGCCGCCAGCTTCCCAGTGCTCGGCACGACTCTCAAAGCCTTCGAACGTATCCCACACGCGAGGGTCATCAGACACGAACAGGTCCTCGGCCCTCGACAACGCCTTCACAGTCTTGCCCTGTCGAGTGTTGTACGTGAAATTGGGTCCATCCAGTATCACGTGCTTGTGATCGGCCTCGAACTTTCCAGCCGCGCCTAAGTGGCGCAGGTGGGCCTCGCCGTCCGGCGGGCCCTTTCGCCTGCCCGCCTCGAACCAGCGCGTATCGATGTGGTCGGGCGAGTCGTCCGCAGCCGGATCAGTCGTGCTGTTAGTAGTGGGGTTGATCTTGTTGGTGGCGGTGGCGGCGGCGACATTACCTACTTCCAGTTCGTCGCCCAGGCCGAACATGCGCACCAGGCAGCGCCGGAAGTGTTCGAGAAGGGTGTCCAGGAACCCTGGCAGGTGCTGCAGATTAAAGTAGAGCACGGTGCCGTCGTCGTAGAGCAGCACGTTGAGCACATCCAACGCCCAAGTGCTCTCGCAAAGCAGTCCCGATTTGAGCGCCATCATGAGGCGCCAAGCCTCCACTGGACTCACATCACGTGGACTCAGGCGCTTGCGTTTGACCAGTACGGGGGCGACCGATTCCACGCAGTTGGGCGGAAAAACAATATCCCGTTTGGGTGGGTACTGGGTGTTGGGACCCATGGGTTGCGGCTGCTGCGAAGAGAGAAAGATACAGGAAATCGCAATTAGTCAACGAACTTGAGATACCAATTGTTGAAATAAAATAATTAACTTCCATTTGATACGAATTGCTATGTTATGAAATCAAACGAAATTTTGTGTTCTTAGACAATCACAGAAAATGGAGAATTGGTTCGCTAACGATTCGTTAATATTCTTTACCAAGCTAAAAATTGCTGCAAAAAGTTTGTGAAAATCAGTAATAATTTTTCTTTACTAAATTAGCATATATTTTATTAAAATAATACTGTTGGGCGCAATTACTTTTATTTTATAAAAAAAAAATATATGCAACAAACTTCTGACCAATTTATCGAAAAACAAACTTGTCTTCGGTTCCTCAAAAATGAAAAATTGGCGAGTTTTAAACTTTTTTGTTTAATATTTTCTTAAACTTCACGTTAACAATTTTTGGCAAGATTACTAATTTATTTTGAGTAGTCAAGATTCGTGAAACAAACGAGTAGCGCTTACAGGCATCTTTGGCTGGGGTCCGGGCGAAAATGGATGCTGCTGTTGCATGGGATGCTGCTGGGGTGACTGCAATTGTGGCTGCGGCGGTTGCTGGTGATGTTTGTCCTTGGTCATGCTGGGTCGCATGCGCATGCCGGCATTGGGCACGTTATTGCCCTGCATGCCCATGTGCGGCGGCTGTTGCGAAGGAGACTGACCAGGCGAAGGAGGCGGGACGCCTCCGTTGTTTCCTTGATAGTAGTAATTGTGAGGAGGACTGGGCTGGGGTGGTTGCTGCTGTTGCGGTCCAACTGGTCCGCCCACAGCCAGTCCGCCACCGGAGGGCACCTGCTGCTGGGCAGGTGGTGTCGGATATCTTTGGTGGTGGTGCATGCCGCCCGACGGCCACTGGTTGGCCACGCTGGAGTCCAATGACGGGTGGCGGGGGCCGCCGCGCTGCTGCTG
>JAQGBY010006623.1:0-12821 GCA_034698785.1 Mycogona germanica
CGGAGCCGCGCCGGGAATCGAACCCGGGACCGCCGAACCACAGTCGGTCGCTTAACCAACTGCGCTACGACGGGTCGACCCACTACGACGACCTCTTTGCCTCTCAGACTATTTGGTTACCTAAGATTATATTTAGTAATCGTGCGGAAGATGTGTTCAGTATTTAGCGGGTCTTACGACGATGTTCAGCGCATTTTTGTGCTAGCCTCGACTATATCAGTAAGTGTTTTGTGGCTGAGAGAGAGAGAGAAGAATGAAAAATCTTCTTTCGTTCAATTCCCACCACGCTGCGGCATCCATCTCAGTCTAGTGGTCGTATGTCCAAAAACGTTTTTCGCCGCTGCAAATTAACTTACCGACAGGAACAGAGAAAGAGAGAGAGAGAGAGGGGGAAGGATTATAGGGGGGAAACATCGCTATCGCAAACGTGTCTACAGCTCTACAGAATCATCTGCATATAAAGATCAAGCGTGAAAAATCTGATAGATATTTTTTTTCGACTTTTTTTGCATCGACAAACTCACTGCCTCCGTTCCGATTCGACCTGCTGGCGCTCGCACCACAGTAGCGATCCTAGCGGCGAAAGAACGAAACGGATTCATTTAAACGATAGTAAGTGGGCAATTATTGGATACGCTCGTTTGTCGTGCGGATGAACGATGATTTATTTTCGACCACAAAATATTGACACCATTTCTTAGTCATTTCAAATTGTTCCATCTGTCTTAAACATTGTCTTAAACAGTTTGCGATCGACGTTTCGTTTCTTGGACTAGAGTGGGGGTGGTCGGTCCACCGCGGTCGGTTCCACCACGGACGCTCGATAATGCCGGGGCTATTCCCAACAGATTTGCGCCAACTGTTTTTATGCATATAAATAAATCTGCGAGGCCCCGGGCAAGTGTATTCGGCGAGAGCCTAAAAGGCGAGAAAAATGAGGTGTGTGGGGCGGGGGACAAATAGACGGGAAGAGGCGTCACACACAAAAAAAAAATCCACTTGGAACCAATTTGATTTATCTGTTGGTGTCCTATATCTACAGCGTGTGAGGGGGCTATTTTTTTTTAAAGAATACAGCCTATAAACGTTGTTTGTGCTTTGTATGTATCAGTGGCCGATAAGGGCACCATTGGACATTGACGTATACAGTACAGTAGACGCGTTTGGTCGACCGGATGTACCTGTGGCGCATGCGTATTTCGTTTCAATAATTATGAATCTTCCGTGTACGGTAGACCTGTTGCGGTGCAATGTGTGATTGCCTCGCAACACGGGGGCAGCAGCAGCAGCATGCTCGCCCGCCACCAGACATGCACCCTTTGTGCTACGACGGTTCGAGACCTCCTTCCCTCACCACACGTGACTCTCATTCGCGGCAGCGAAAGCGCCTTAGAAATTTCCCTCGCTCCAAAATTTCCGGAGGTATCGACCGGGAACTGAACCCGTGACCACGATCACCTTCACTATTGTCTGTCCTGGCGACGAACTAAATCGCCATTTCTGCGAGGTCCCCAACTCTTATGCTCCGCGTTCCCCAGTGCACAACTGCGGCAATTGTGAAAAGCAGTGTCGTTCCAACATCTCCGCTAATAATTAGTTTTCGAATTAATATGTGCACACACACATAGGCCCGGATGATTGATTAGCAAACAGGGCCGACGCATATATATATAGCCGGAGCTGTATGACTCGCGAAACAAAGTATCCTTCGGTTTTACATATCCACATGCACACACACATATACTGCACTACTGTATGCACACTATGCATATATCTTTGCACCGAGATAATTAACGATTGCGTTTATTACAGCTCGCGCGCATGCGCTCTGCGTCTGGCTTTCGAGGTGGCCGATCCCTAACGTATCGCTCTGGGCACCACCCCTCGTGACGTCATCAATTTGGGAACTGGATTGCTAGGTTTTAATGAGTGGAAGTCGATAAATGGATTATTGACAATGTTCAAATGCCGATTCTGGAACTACAGTAGTTCTATTTTTTTTAAATTCGGTTCCCTACCGCGAGTTTATGGAAATAGTCCGTTGATGTGGGCGAGGAGCGGATGCACTCCTGTACTACGGACTTAAAAATCCGGCAACTGGCTGTAGAGGGGGGGTTTCGTGAATTTGATGCATGTGGAGGCCCGACGAGCAAAACGGAACTGTTCCAATACGGACCGAAAGAGTGTTTGCTTCGGATTAGGTGGATGTCGGTTAGGTGCCGGTGGGTGTTCCGACTTGAGGGGGTGGCTCCGGGCGGACGAACGGAAGCTCACGTAGGGCGATTCGCGTCCCGCCCTGCTGGTTGGGCCTTCTGAGACCCCGGACCCAATCAATCCAAGACCCGTGTATGTATTATTTGAATTCGGTAATCACTTTTCCGAACATTCCGGCAATTACATTAACGATTAGTTTCACAAATGATTGAAATTTGTTTTAGGGGGAGTCACTTCAGGATTTATTGTGAACTACTCCCTTGATGTCTTTTAAACGGTGTCCATCTCCAACGTCTGATATATTAAATTATTGCCTGCATGTTAATTTTTGCTGTTGTTATTTAGAGGACTTTCATGGAAAGAGTACTAGATTCATAAATTATGAATGACGTCATCGTTCTAAACCAAATGAAAAATTAGTCTTAAAAATAAAAATTATGCGTTAAAGAAATTCATTGAACAACAACTTTTCAATGTCTAATTTAGATACCCTGATTTGCAGTGAATAACAACAGACCGGAAAGGCGCGGAGAGGACGATAATATTTACTCGGTACACATCTTACAAGCAATATTACAAATGGATGAGTGTAGGAATTAAAATAGATGATGCCGCATAGTAAGTGCATGTGGCTTATTGCTTGCAATATGAAATTTTAGGCCTGAGCCACCACTCTATTTTTACGGGATCGCCTTAATGCCTCTTTACAAAGTGTACGCGTGTTGGTTCGCGGATGGGCATTTTTAGGGATATCACATTTTGATTAATTACTTTGTGTAATCTTGCGTCACAAAGGCGCTGGCTCTGAACCTCCAAGCACACGGAAACTCTTTCCACGACCAAATGTGGATCATTCACTAGAGCTTTTTGTGTGCATAAATAAATGTATTGGGTTTTCACAAATTCGATAGAGTTCGTTCCGTGACTTCGGAGGGTGGAGAAATTTAGCGCACCATGCGGTCATATTTATTAAACACAAGAAATAATATAATCTAAACTGCAAGATCAGATTTTTCAATTTATTTCCAATGCTTCAGTTTCTCGGTTTCCGGTTTTTCGGCTATCAATATTTAACTTTAGTTAGCAATTTTGAATATATTTTTTGCCTTATTTGGCCAAATCATAACTCTTAATATTATTATTTGTCCTTTCATCACGCACGGGTTTCCTTCAGGTGGAAATCTTGAACTTATGTTTTCAAATTTGGGGTTTCGATGTCCTTGGTTTCTATGCAACTTGTGTTCACCAACCTCAGAGCAAACTACGGATTTGAGAAAGTAATAATAACTCTTCTGTCAATATATTAATTTTACAACTTGTCACACTGCGCAGCTGATGAGCAAATTTTTCAGGTCATTACTCAGTGATGTCGCTACTATCATTGCTATTTTCTTGCCCGCGAACATGACTTGATTCTGTATTTGGTGCAAGTATAGGGTGGAGGAGAAGGAGGAGGAGAAGACGTGTATGACGTATTGAGTGTTACACACGAGACGAGGGTAATAGGGGTAAAGGAAGGGGGGGGGGGTCAGGGAGTAGTGGTTTTGTGGGGGGTTGATGCGATGTGGGGGATGAGAAGGAGGTGGTGGAGTGGGGTCTGGCTGTGTGCATCAAGCTATGGACGGAGAGAAAATGCTGGGTAATCGGGACGATCGCCCAGGGAGCAAAAATAGTGGATGAATCTTAATTTCGAAATTATAATCTTTTATTGTTCGTGTAAAGCGGATTTTTTTATTCATGTGTTTTGAATAAATATTAACACTTTCTAACTAATTTGATCGAACGTTTTTCTCGGCAATGATTACGAGAAATTAAGAATTCGGTATCCATTTTGTGATAACTATGAAACATTCTCGTATGCACGTGTTCGACTACATTAAAAGTAATAAACAAATCGCCTATTTGTGCAATAAGTTTTTAATGAATTTATGCATTGATATGGCACAAAGTAGCACAAAGATTATTAATACATTGTGAAACAATTGTGAGCGAATTGGAGCAAAAAAATAAAGCTGCTTAAAACAAATTTTTAATTTTATAATATTTATTACACTCAATGATGTTGCCCAGGGTGACCATCTCTCCAATGGAGGCCCTGGGTTGGAGGGGGGGGGGAGTGAGAAGGAATTGTTGCATAGTAGAGATAGAGAGAGAGATGTGGGTTCGGTTTCACCAAGTGAAGTTGCTCCGCCAATCGCAGAGAGAACAACGCCACGAGTTTGTAACCTGCTAAGACCAGCATCAAAACGGTCAAATGCTTCTGAATCGCTACAGAGATGTCCATAGGAAAATAGTAGAAAACCGAAATCAAAAGTGGTCAAGATTCTACAAGGTCCGACGATCTGCACCACTCAAGCTCTGTCAAAACCGTCAGGTGCGTCCGCACGACGCCGTATTACACCTGACAGGTGCGCGCATCGTTCGGAGAGATCTCGCTCCTCCGAGTGCACCTCGGTGGCCACGAGGACCTCAGGAGGATATCCGCTGCTGTGCATCGACGGAGTTTGGAGTAGGAGGAGTCGGTGGCGGAAAAGTGAGAACGGCGGATAAGATGACAGCAATGATTAATGGGATTCGGCTAAACTATATTCCCTAAGCTGAAGTTGATTGTACTCATTAGGACTCTGCATACATTAACACAGCGCTGGGTGCACCAGGCGCAGTTGAACTCGTACATTTGTCAGTGCATGCGTTGTTCGCTCGCCCGACGCCCTTGTTGCGCGGAGAGGGGGGAACTGGGGGGAGGGGGGTGAGGTGGAGATGGAGGAGGGGACGGGGGCGATGGAAGGATCCATCGCCCGTGTGGCGGTGGGTGGGTCCGGATGGCGCGGGCACGTGATGGTCACGTGATCCGATGGCGCGGGGCCACGGACAAACGGGTGTCCATCGTGGTTCCCGCGCAGTGGCGTTGTCTCGTAAACTAACCCTGTTGGTGGTGGTGGCTGAGGGGTGGGATGGGGGAGGCGGTGAGGCGGTTTGGTGGGGGTGTTGGCGAAGAAGATTCCGTGTCAGTGGGGACCAAACCGACGATCTACAGCCCCGATGTGTTCGCCGTTTTATTGGGAATTAGGGGAACGAAATGAGCGACAACCAGCTCTACTCTAACCCGGTGGACCGATCCGTGACCGTGTTACCTCGTGAGACCCCCCCCCCACTGCGAATAGAAATTCAATATACTCAATATATAATTAACACGACAGGTTATCTGGAACACCACACGAGGGCGCCAACAATTGTCACAATACGTTATCAAAGGCTTTGCCAAAATTCTGATGAATTGGGAAGCAGTTTTAAGTGGACAATGACAGATTTGGGAGGTGGGGGGCTGAGGAGGATGTACCAACTTCCGCCACTGACCACCATATGTCTGCATCTGCTGCAATCCTTTTCTATGTTGTTTCCCGTGGCTCACTTGCTCTCTCGCTCGCTCGCTCCACTAATTGCCAGCTCTGCGCTGGTCCCTCCTTTTCCCACCGGTGTTGCCGGTCAAATTGTGTTAACAATTTGGATCCTCCGATCTGCTGCACCACCACTGTGGCAAACGGCCGGTGCTAATGACGGGATCTTCAACCGAGAGTCCACAACGCGAGATTGCGATAGCTTTCGATCCAGTACAGTACATCCATTTGAAGAGAAAAAAAATCATTAGACTAATGACCAGAGTGCGCGTTTCACCACGTTCGAGTCACTTCCAGCCGTAGTACAATTCCAATTTAAATAAATAAAAAAACGATCGGAACTGGAAACCTTCTTGACTGACTGAACTTCCGGTTCAATTAGTTCACGTTTCCAACAGTTAATAAATATCCAATAACACGATCAAACGCTCATACACGAATTCCTCAATCGTTTAAGCCACCTCATTCGGCAGCACCGCAACACCCATACAGAGTTCTGTATTCATGCAGAATCTTTTCGATCCACCATTTGGTGGACCTTCAGACACACGAGCACCACACTTGAGTTATGCGTTAGTCTTAATTTAATGTAGATGTAATGCAATCAAATATTGGTGGGGGGTGGGGAAGACATTTTGCGATACACGCAGCATTTGTTGCGATGCCAGTTGTAACACGCTGCCTTCATTAATTTCATCATTTGGATTTAGGGCTCCCCGACATCTATTAGTCTCGCCAAACTCTAGTTCTTCGGCTGGAGCGGGTGTGTGTTCGTACCAGACGCTATAACTCGGCGTATCTAGCTTCCATTTTGGCCCGATTACTTATTCTTTATTCCATCTCTCGCGCAGTTCCAGCAGGGAGAGCCGCCCAATCCCACCCCCAATATCCTCCCGTGTCCCAGTCTCCACCTCTGAGCACTTGGGGGAAAGCGAGACAATTTTGGTGGCAGTTCGACCACTCTTGAATTAATTGTGTGAGAAAGGTAGGGTTATTCCGGCTGAATTATTTCGATTTCTTGCCGCCTATGGTCATGCCTACACGAAATCTAGAGGGGAAAAATCCAGGAAATCCCGTTTCAGTTTTGGGTCTTGTGAGGTTACGTACACGTCGGCCGTCTTATTACAGTTATTGCCGGCGCCATTACGCACTTGGCTGTTGACAAAGATTAGCTTCGCTCCTACGCTTATCTTGTTGGTTGGGGTGGGGGTGCGTTGATGGTGAGAGGCAGGGGGGTGGAGGGGTTCCCAAAAATGAGCAATATCTTACGGAGGGGTTGTCCGAAATGAAGCTCCATCAAATATTCGAAATCTCGGATAATAATTGCTTCGAAGGATCCTTATACGCTGTGCACTTTTTTTTTGGACAAATCGCTAATCGAAAATGTTTAGAACAGGAAAAAATGGAGGACTGGTCACAGGTATGTCAAAAAGATCACATTTTGATAACGGCAGTGTGGGAGTAACGACCGTTTACACGAGCAAATCGGGATTGGTTGGTTGATGCAAAGGATATGCATCAATGTTCACAGTGATTGCTTACCAACAAGGGGCAGCGCTGATCGCGGCTATTGTATCCGTTCGTTTTCCCACACTAATGTTAAAATTTACTGAGATTCAGTGTGGAAATTTGGAAAATTGACAAAGGTTTGGAAAATTTGTAAATGATGCATGGACGAATTTTAACAAAAATGAAATTTATCAACGCGCCCAATTTTATTTCTCGTACTTTCTACTGTATCGCTCCTACAATAGATTATGCGCCCTAAACTCGGCGATACGGCACTTTGCGAGAGAACCATTTTTCACCAACACTCACTGTTTGTTATCTAATAAACGAGAGCCCTAGCCAAGAATCGAAACCCAGTAACCATCGCAGCACCAATTTAATTCGATGTTTCCATATTCGTTGAACAGGGAAATTCCGTTAGTTGACTGAATGTTCTGGTTCGGTTCATAAGGATCAGCCCCCACCCCCACCCCCACCCCCATCCCTTCCCGGCTATTGGAGGGGAGGAAGGAGTTGGGGTAGCTTCGCCCCCTCCCCCCCCCCCTCAACCCCCTTCCCTGCCATATATAATGCACAGGCGCACCCATTTCATAGAGAGAAACGAGAGAGAGAGAGATTCAGTTCTCAGTCGGATCGAGCTGCGTCTGAAAATGATAGTTTTATTTTATAATATATTAACTTTGACTGGCGCAATGAAGGCGCGCAGCTGTGACTAAAACGTTTTATGTATTCTCTTCATTTCAACAGTCGTAGCAATATTTTCCGGCGCGCGCTCGCTGACGTCTACGAGCCTCCCCCGACCGCGCCTCGTACAATGTGCATATAATATATATATATATATATATATATATACATACAATGTACTGTACATTTCTATATCAAATTCGTCGGTCCACGCAGATTCGGGCGGAGCGGCGAATTCGACTGGTGCCGCCACCTTTCGGGACTGACAATGATCCAACACCAAAATCACACGATATATATCGAAGGATACAATTTTCTTATGCTATTCCCAAGTAATCATAAAAGAGGAAATTTCAGTTGATTGACGTATTAAAAATTGTAATTGAGTATTTGTTCTACGTGGCGGCGTTCATCGGAGAGGCGCATTACTGCCACTGCCAACAGAGGACACCACAGTCGTCAGCCGTTGCCAATGTATTCTAATGCGCCATCTCTGTTATATATAGCACGGGCTGCTGTGCTCGCATTATTGCTTCGGCACGCGTTAGACGTCATGTTATAATAATAATAATAATACAACCAACTCTCTCTCTCTCTCTCTCTTTCTCATATATACAGTAGATCTATTGCATATTCACTCGGCAATATTTCCAGACTTGGTGGAGGAGGAGGAGGAATGGGTAGGGGGAATGGGGGAGGAAGGGGTGGGTGGGTTGCAAAGAGCATATATAAATATTTTTGCCTTTTAAGAAACCTATCTCTCGTCGTGGCCTACAGTCAAGAGCTATCCCACGGCGTTCACAGGCGGCATTCGTACAGTGTGTATACACATTTATATATGAATGTGTGTGTGTGTGTGTGTACGTGAGGAGTTAAGCTTAAGTGCATAAATAAAATCACAATATAACTTGTCGTTCTTCAGGATGAAATATGAGTGGGGAGGGGTGGTAAGGTGATGGTGGTGGGGTGGAGGTGGGGGTTACGGATTGGGGGGGAATTCGCCGGGGAAGAAATAAACGTTTTTATCACTGCGCACATGAGGACCGTGTACAGTGGATATATACAGTGTAACTGGGTTTGGTCGTATGGCGAATACAAATAAATGGTAGTCGTTATTTTTTTTTTGTTGGGTTCACGACGGACTGATGCGATGCTGTTAACGGGAATTTCTTTATCGGTGGAAAAATGTGAGAAAATGGGTTCGGAAAGGAAACAAAATGACGAATAAAGGAGAATAAAGAAAAAGCTGTTTCTCTGAGAGGTGTTTAGTTTTTTTTTTTTGATGATCGATGTGTCGATTGTGATTAGTGATTCATTGTTAGAAATGTTGCTCAACGTTTTGAAATATTTCAATGGAGAACTGATTCTCTTTTGTGGAGATTTGCAGGCAGCAGTACATCTGCATCTAATATTTGTATCGGTAAATCTTATAGTGGTGTAACTCGTGTTTTTCTCGAATTGAGTTTACAAAAAGGTTTTACTAGAACTGTTATACAATTCCGTTTACCTATCCAACGTTTGCTGCCCTCTGTCGGCGCGAAACAAAACCTTTGGCTTACGTCCCAATTTATTTCGATAGTTTGACATTCCAAGATTGCATCAAATTTTTTATAGTTTTGGTAATGACTAATTGCCAAAATAAAATTTAAATTCAATGCTGGGTTTTCTTTTCTTGAACTAAAAATTTTAAGAAAATGAAAAAATGTTTGACGATAATAAAAATCTGAACTGCTGAAGGTTGAATGAAATTCTTCTGACTTAATAAGCTGTTTAGCTTAATGCGATGATAATTTTGTTCATCGAAACTATTTTTAATATGAGATGTTCCCAACCACGTGGCAAAACGAATGTCTTAAATCCGCGTCTTGTTCGAGCCACCGCAATTACGTTTCTAATTTCTATCCCGCACCCTTCGCGCGCCTAGACGTCCCTCCCCTCCCCCTCCTCGACTCCCACCAGCCCCTCAACTTGTCTTTTTTCACCGATCCACAGACCCAGCCACGGTGACGTCGGTGTCGAATCTCGAAACACTTTTTGAGAAACACGCCAGCCATGTGCTCGCTCGACGCACTTGAGGTTTTTCATCTGCTTAATATCCACCCCTGCACCGGATTAGAGGTGTACCACCACCGCCGCCACTCCAACTCCTCCAGAGACCCTCCCCGGTAACAATCACTTGCAATTTTTATATAGTTACGAACCCTATAGGGGTCAAATTCTAGAGTACAGAGTTCGTTTCATTAGCACTGAGGTGCGCGAGGAACAAATCCGAGGCGACGACCACGAAAACGAATGTTTCATCCATTGCAATCTCATCGGATTCGTTGGATCGCACCAATGAGTGGTGTCTACGGAGGTTGTAAATCGTGGTCTTCACGTTGGTGCCGCGTGCGATTCCAGAATAAAAAAGGAAGGGGCATTTCTCGGCTGGAGTGTTTTTGAGTTGACGTACGGAGCAAATCTTATCTTGAGAGTGCAGGTCGTGTCTGGTGCCGATTTTGGGGTGCATGTACGCTTCGGCGGACTTACGAGAGCAGGCGCATGTTCTGTCCTCTGTCCTGGAGATTTCCTTTTAGAAGAAACAAGTCAACTTTTTTTTTCCGCTTTCAAATTAGTGATAAGCCTCTCTGGGCAATGAGGAATACGTTTCATTCATGCACCACCACGTTTTCTTTAAGCTAGTTTTCAGATTTTTTTTAAGACGTTTAAATATTTTGATAAGTGAACTCCGGTTTGTAATAAAATAAAAATTGTTAATTTATTATACATATGTGTATTTCGATTTGTATTTCATTTTATTGTCAAATTCGAATTATAAATGTGAACACATTTACGATATTTCAGCAATTGAAGCGGTGAAACCCAGAGTGGTGTAATGTGTGGGGGAAACTTTTAGAAATATGGGCAAAAATGAAATCTTGGCCATATCGCAAGAAAATGTCAAGGAAGCCAAAGCTTAAAGCCTAAGTACAGGAATGACGCATCCTCTTGTTTCTCAATTCGAAATATATTTCGTTTCAATTGTCGATTTTTATCAATTGTCATTTCTTTTTCCGTCAATCAACTGTAGTCAACCACACTACAGGCGTTACGTCCCCCTCATGGTGCTCAAGCACTATGCGAGGGGAACGACCAGTACCCCGTGATCGAAACTTTCGAGTAAATTTCGAGAAACATTTGAGTAAATAACAATTTATTATTATTTATATCGTCACTCGGTTTTCTTTTACCTTCAGCGCAGTAGTTCAGTGAGCGTTAAGAGTTAATATCAATCGATATTATCGATATTATCGAAATACGAGCAGATAGATACCAGGCGATTACGCAGTTCGCAGTATGGTCTGTGCCCCTCCCCCACCACCACCCCTTAAACTATAGTATAGTTAAAGTATAGGCATCTGCAATTTGCATTTTACTGTACTTGATTAACGTTTTTAATTAATTCCAGCTAAACTGACATCCTTATTTACACGATCGCAATCCAAATTAATTGACATCGTGCACAATCTGGGTCCTCGCCATCCCACCAAAGTCGAGCCGGATAGGTCGGGGGATATGAGGAGGTTGGTGACGGGGTGGCGCGCACAGTCTAGGACCATTTTGCATCTGTTTATGCGTGCGCAGTAAATATATATATGCTGTAATTATGTGCGCAGCACCCAGCGTCACAAACCTCGTGAGACCCACGCCGAAATAGACATGGCTTTCTAGATTCTGATTATTTTTTTGTTTCCAATCAACTGTAGTCAACCGCACTACAGGCGTTACGTCCCCGTCATGGTGCTTAGGCACTGTGCGAGGGGAACGACCAGGGATACCCCGGGATCGAAATTTTCGAGAGCCCGCGTCGGGAATCGAACCCGGGACCGCCGAAACCACAGTCAGTGGCTAAACCAACTGGGCTACGACGAGTCGAACTCGAATAGAATAGAATAGCTCGAGCAACATATGAAGTGATGAATCTTCTAGTGGTGGAACACGGGTTTTTGTCTTTATTAGTTTCGTGTACCAAACCCAACCTTTGATGTCCTCTGTTGGCGCTATACAAAAGCTTTGGCTTACGTGACATTTTCTTTCGATAGTTTCTTATGCCAAGATTTGATTTTCCCCCATAACTAAAAAATTCAAAAATATGGAGTTTCACCACTACAAGATTCACACCGCTTCATATCCAAAATAGGCGGATCCCAAAACACAATTACATAGAACATTACATTTTAAAATTTTAATACTTCGTTCATGGATTACCCACCAGTATGTTTAGAAGGTGTACACCGGGGGTTAGACTAGGTCTCGTGAGGATGTATGCGTACTGGAGAATTTTTCGGGTGTGTTCGTTCGTACTAAAATTTCGAATGCTCCACCTCCACCCCCCCCCCCAAATCCCACCCTCCCTCTTGTAACACCCGAAAAACCAATAATTGGGGGATACGTCGCGAACCGTTTTAGCAACAGCTTTAATTACCAGTTGATGGGGCTATAGGATAGCTCAGATTCTATCACCCCCACCCCGCCGCCACAGCCACCGCCACCAACCTCACCCCGTTGCCCCTCCCGGCCCATTTAGTGAGAGAAAAATCTGCTGGCGCATTTCGTACTTGCGATTATGTCACCCCTGAGACCCTCTTGGTTAAACCTAATGGCGCACCGAAGTCGATCTTAAAGTAGTACCAAAAAACAAAAAGAGATTTTTCTTGAAATCTCCATATTTGTCAAAGTGGGCACCGCCCACCGCGGTGCTTCTGCACTATTTGGAGACTCACATCACCGGTAGCACTCATGAATCGCATAAACGAGAGATCCGGTGACTGGGATCGAACCCTAGACCGTCGCACCGCGAGCCCGTCCTCCAACTCCAGGGTATGGTTTCCCGACGAATCTTCGGCGCGAAGAAAAATCATCGGCGCCCTGTAATTGGCTGATTTGATGACGTTTCACAACTTCGAAAGCGAAGCGTCACCAAATCAGCCAATCACAGGGCGCCGAAGATTTTTCTTCGCGCTGAAGATTCGTCGG
>JAQGBY010006624.1:0-12821 GCA_034698785.1 Mycogona germanica
TAGCGAATTATGATGGTTTACTAAGTGTATGTTAATTTTTATGCAATTTCATTGATCCGTTCGAGAGTTAGTCTCCGTACATGAAAATCGAAATCTCTGTTTTATAATATAGGATAAAAACATTTGAAATCATCTTTCTGTGAGAGAAATACTCAAGGCCACCGGATGAAGTCTTCACCCAACATCTTCCGTCTTCAAGACATACATTTTTTCATTACTGGCTACATTTTAAGAAAAAAATAAGAGTATGGAGATGCCACTGTACTAGCTAGACATTCTCATCTCCCCTCGCTCTATTTTGCAAGTTCCTCAAATAATGAACCTGTTTTCCCCGGATGTTGGCGATGTGTAATGGAGTGCTGCACCAATGAATGTGTTTGTGGATCTGGGCTAACAAGGCTTCGGCGGCGGCGGCTGGCGCGCGTCAAAGTAAATAGTGCACGAAATGAAAGCTCCTTTTAATAATACACAAGACGACCGAGAGGGCGCCACCATCACAAAAAGAACGAGGCGAGTAGTAGTAGTGAAAATGGAAAGCGCGGAAACAGCTACACCACAGATTGTATGTTGTATAGTATAGATGTTTGAAGTTGGCAATTGACGAATTTTAACGATTCGGTCTCTACACTTTTCTATCCTCTTTGGTTCTATATAGTACATGAACGCAAGGAATCCCCGGACTAAGAAATTAGGACCTAAGGCATGTCCGTTCACACGAGTGGACATCAAAACCGAGTCGCCGACATTGTCCATCCATGTCCGAACTTTCTAAAAAGACCGGCGGCGACTTAAGATATTCTTTAGTCTTTCTCACATGCGAAATCCTAAATAAAATACAGGAAACTTGTTTTCAGGATATTATTCTATATTCTAGAATTTATAAGGAATTCTTTTATGTCGATCTAGCTAAAAAAAAAAAGTAAATAAAAGAGCGAAGAAAATAAGACAACAATACATTTTTTTTAAGATAAAGGAATTGTAAACTTTCTCTCCAGAAATGGCTGAAGGTTACAAGAACTTATGCAATGGACAATATGACCAGTTAGTGACCTTTTTATTTATTGTAAAGAGAGCGGAATAGAAAATAACACAATGGCCAGTAAAAATAAATAAATATACACCTAAAAAGTAAAAGACTTCTTTATTATTGTTAGCCGAGACACAAAATACCTTATCTCATTGTTCGTTTTTACAAATAAAACTAGTCGCCAGAGCGGGTAAATAAGAGACCAAAAACTAATAATAGGGCATTTTTGTATTTGTCCACAAAAAAACAGGACTTGTAAGGAAGAGGCCTCAATTTTCTTGACTCGCATTTGTAAAAATTCCGAAGAGCAATTGTTTGTCCTGGCGAAGATCCGTAAATATTGTGTTACGCCGCCAACCAGGAATATAAACAAAAAGAACAATTTCGGAGAATAGCACAGAGAGAGTGGGGTTAGAAAAGATCCTAATGGCCATCCGCTAACAATAGCAACAGCAATTTACGGATCCACACTAAGGAGGACGAAAAGAAAGAAGCTAAAGAAAGAAACGTCTCACCCCAGACACCATCTTATTTCAGTTTTATCCTTTTGCTAACCACACAGCCCTGTCAACCAGACAAGACAATAGGGAAGGCGTCACGATCGCGGTTTCAATTCCCGACCGAGTACTCTGGAATTTTTACCCCGCGTCTTTTCTTTGGTTTACGAGTGTTAAGCTGGTGCTGACGTCACTGTCGCGGTGCCCCGTGTTGCCAGTCAACCAATACCGTCTCACACTGTCAGTTTAAGTTTCATTATATGGAATTCGCCAGTTTTTCTGCAATTACAATTACAATATGTACCCACAAGCAGAGGAGGATGGGTCCTATGGTGGGGTCAAATGACCAGTTAAGGACAAAGGTGGGGTTGTCCTCTCCTAACAGGCTCTTGACTTGAGACTCCTTAAGGCTATTCCACTGTCGACACACTGTGGGGAAATAGGAGTTGAAGTACGAGTCACATCTACAACGCAGCTCCTGAACCATTCTAGTATGTCCCGCTCTTCTACACCTAGTAGGAGCCTGGCTCACAATTTCCCCAATTTCCACATTACAATCCTCCTTCAGAATACGAGCCAAAAGTCCAATATTGGTCGCTTTTCTTCGATCCTCTAACGATTCCCATCCCAATATTGACAACATGTCCATCACATTATCCAATCGACCAAATCTACCGCTAACTAATCTAGCAGCCCTTCTTTGGACCATCTCAATTTCACCTATGAGCCCCACCTGGTGAGGATCCCAAACGGAGCTACAATCGTCCACCAGTCCTGCACACTTGTTTGATCTGTACAATCTGAACAACCCATAGCCACCACAATTTGGGAGTGTCCAAAACGGACGGACGAGACAAGGGTCATTAGTCACTATGACCGGTTACACCATTTTGACCGTTCCCAAAATATATACAAAGCTTATATAAATGGATGTTTCAGTGGGGGACCACTTCGAGCCCATTTTGGGGGATGGGGAGTGTCGTGTTGTACTTGCTGATGGCGGTGGTTTATGGTTGATGGTGGCTGAAGAGGGAGAGAGAGAGAGTGAGCGCGGTTTTATTTGTGGCTATCCACCCCCACCCCCTTTCCTCCCCTTCACCCCCCCCCCTCCCTCCACCACCACCACCACCCACCGCCTTCAGCACACATGTCAAGTTGACTAACCTCACGATTCTGAGGCTGCTTATTTATTTTTGGCACACGCAAAGCATCTTCTAATAATAGAATTAAAGCGTGGATGGAAGGGGCTCGTGGTTGGAAAAAGAAGTAAGATGGCGTGGTGGTGGTGGTGGATGAGAATTCTGCGAGAAAGAAAGAAAGAAAAAAAGCAAATAGAAAGAAGAAGGCGCTGGAGAGAAGGAAAAGAAACGATCTTCTTGTGCGTGCGCTTTATACTGATGCACCGAATTGTAATTACCGGGATGAATTACAATTGGAAAATGTAAGTGAATTAACGATCGGGATCCGGCTAGGAATGTACAAGGCAACGCCAGGGAAAAGGGAAAACACAACACGGGAAAAATACATGGATTTTATTAAGCCTACTTCGCTACTCCACAACAAATAAAGAGTAAACAAAATTTCGATTGTCTTATTAACAATTTCTTACTTGGCTGAGAAATTGGTTTGACATAAAACGGGGCTAGAGTTAAAAGTTAAAAAATCAACTTTTGAAATGAGAAGTGAAGTGAACGAAATGAATATATAATAATATATTAATAAATATTTATGAAATTAAATTAATGAAAGGAATAGAGTTGAAGTTAAAATAAATTAATGCAGTTTTGACCTTCATATTTGACGGAGCAAGTTTTAAAATTTTTTCAGTGTTCTTGGATTTAAGTGAAAATCTAATACACTGCAATTAAAAATAAAGTTGTTGGTTCTGTCTGTCTATCAATTCGTCAACCGAAAAAGTTAATTTTTATTGGATGTAGTGCCGCCAATTCTAAAGCCAACGCAACTTATTTCAGGTCGTTACGCAGTTGAGTTCATGAGTTATGATTTTAGGAAAGAAAAGTAACACATAATCTGTGGACACCGGGACGAGTTATGAATGTGAGCATGCAGTGGACATATGGTGCAAGGAAAAGGGTGTACAAGGGACAGACATGTGTCGCCATCTACTGGCATTCGTGATTCTGGCTAATGACGTCACAAAATCAAAAACGATTGAAAACTCTAGGTAGGAAGATGATGAAGGTGAAAGTTGGGTTTGTAGTCTAATTCAGGAAATAGCCAGGAAAATACTTAACTGTCTTAGAGATTATTTCATCACAAAAAGTAAAACAAAACAAATAATTAAATTGGGTTATTCAACGTTTAACTCGATCCATAAACATTACGAAATCCACCGACTTGAATTGTTTCTCTCAATAATACAGGTCAGCAGCAGCATCATGACCATCACCTGTGTCGCATATTTCGGCGTCCATCTAAAATCTCCCCTTCCAAAAATGCAACTGCGATCCCGACCCCAGTGACGAAAACCAGCACGCGCGCACTCGCTCACGCCACAACGCGTGCGCCCAATTCCGAGGTCTCGCCACTCCATTTTTAATCAACAGTGTTTTTGGGGAGGATGACGTCGCTCTGCACCCCAACCCCCCTTTCTCGCGCTCGCACTCTCTCTCCAGACTCTCATCAAGGGACCACATCGTCTGGCCGCCATTAAAACCGTCTCGGGTCTGCGCGCTTATCACAAAGGATAAAGAGATCCGGGCTGCTGATGGGAGTTAGAAGGATGTTGGGGGAGGGTGGGATAGAGGTGGTGAAAATAGTGCCAAACATAGCTCCGGATAAACACTGTATAAACACTGGGAAGTCGCGAGTACAGCGAAAGTCAGAATTGGACAGGTGTACAGTCACAGCTCCAAGCTGTTGATTTGATTGCAAACGATCTCTTTGTTCAGTCTTGATCTCGTGGTTGGAGATTCCAGGCGAATTGGAACCAACTGAAATCCTATATTATAAAACAGAGATTTTGATTTTCCTGTCCGGAGACTAACTCTCGAACGGCTCAATGAAATTACATAACATTTAACATACCCTTAGTACACCAGCACAATTTGCTAGCGATGGAATTTCAGATCTCGATTTTCAATATGACATAATAAAACAACCGTTACCACATTTTGGATAATCTCCCTTTCGCTGCAAACTTAAAAAATGGCGTCTTTACATCAAAGGCATGACGTCTTCGATTTCACGAGACAACCAAGTAAACCAGATAACTGTTCAAAACAAGCAAACCAGATAACTGTTCCAACCAAGCAAACCAGATACCAGTTCCAACCAAGCACACCATACCACATACTATTACCGGAATAATATTTTCAATATAAAAATAAAATAACCCAGGCAAAACCAGGCACCCTTCTTGTACTGACTGACATAAATACGTCACCGGTGCAGCTCACTTGAGAATCAGACTTCTGTGTGCCGGTGTTTCGGGGTTCGAATTCCGGCGCGGTCTCTCGATCATTTCAATTCTAGGGTACTGGTTAGAAAGTGCCCACTTGCATAGTTTCCTAAGCACTAATAGGGATACATAAACGCCTGTAAGTGCGACTATAGTGATGGTAAATAATAAAAAAGATCGCCAAGTATAAAATTGATACATCATTTCAGAAGATAGAAACGGTTTTGTTTTGGAACACACTGTTTAGCGACCACAGTGTCATAGCTGAGGCGGGAAGAAAAAATCCAGGATTTTTTTCTCTCCCTCTCTCATCTCCAGCCCCATTCCTACATCGCTCGGCAGATACATTATCTGTAATTACGACCCTAAACTTACCATACAGCGAACACAACAAAAAAACCGCTTGGCCAAAACACGCGAAAAGGAGTATAAAGCTGAAATTACTTCTATTCATGATACGGGTAAGGCTGAGGGGATGGATGAGGGGGGGAGGGTAGGGGGTGTGAATCTACAAGCACAGCAACACTCCGATGTGGTGACAATTGACTGAAGCGATGCGACGTGCTTTACTTGAAGGGGGTTGACAATGTGTGGGCGGAGTGAGGAGAATCGTTATTTCCTTGGCAACTTGCCTAGACTTTCGCAACAGCAGTCAACACAAAAAATCCCTAAAAAAATACCACACACACACATACACATACACAAAATATATTTATCTTTTTTTCGGGGGCGGTCGTGTCTGCTGAAATTTCATTTAGTTAGAGAATGAGCTGCTTTGTTATATTAAAACGTGAGCCGGGTTTGTCGCTGGTCCTCCTCAGACCTCAAATCCAACCCCATGTGAACTGTCACACACGTCACAAGTACATCCTCTTGAGATCAACCAAATCAATTTAGACAAAATTACCAACAATTTTATACTCGATTTCAGGTTAATCTGGCTGCACAACCCGTGTCCTGGGATGTCTGAGAAGATCCCAATTCTGGAGATAAATGAGCCGGGTTCGTCGCTTGTCGTCCTCAGACCTCAAATCCAACCCCTGTGAACCGTCACACGTCACAAGTACATCCTCTTGAGATCAACCAAATCAAAACAATCAATTACCAATAATTATATACTAGATATCAGGTTAATCTGACCACACAACCCGTGTCCTAGGAAGTCCGAGAAGGTTCCCAATTTTGGGCTCATCTGTTCTAGCGGGATTCCCTGACATTTCCGGTTCAAGATAATTCACTACAATTTTCGTAATTTAGTAAGAGGGTCTGGGGAGTACTTTGAGGCTGCTGTTGGTGATGATGGTAGTGTTGGTGCAAAAGATGGAAGGGGAGAAAAAATATAAGTAGCTAATGTCGTTGGAAAGGATGCGACTAGCTGTCGCCTTGACATCAGCACTTCTATAAATACCTTGAAAAAGGCCGACGGCGGTGATTCCAGACTAGCAAACATAATAATGTCCTTTATTTACTTTCGAACATGATCCTGTGTAAAAAAAATATATCCCTGGCCTTTTGGGATCGTTTATTTTTGAAATGTTTCATTCCTTCAAATTATTAAGGAACGACGGTGCAGTGATGTTTCAAAAATGCGGCTAGATGGCGCTTTACTCATATAGAAATATGACGCACATCCAAACTAATCAGACGACCAATTTCTGAAAAGTAGGCATTGGAAGACCGTTGGAACATTCTCCAAGTTTTCCTATCAGGGCTCGTAAATACACGCAAGATACTAATGAAAACTTGACCTGAATGCTCAAGACTATTTGCCATCAATGTCACGAAACTCTCTCGTCTTTCATACAGAAAAATGCGTATTTGCTCGTCGTTGATAACGAAGATGATTTTCCTCATTTTCTCGAACAGAAATCTCCGCCGATGATTTTTGTGCAGCGCTCAAATATTGATCCAGATCCGCGGATCAGAAAAATAGAAAAATCTTTATTTCAACTGAAGAAACTCGAGACGAAATGCGCGCGTCTATCTACTGTTTGCCAAAATATGTAATCAAGATATTTCTGGAGAAGATACTAAGATTATCCGGAAACCTTCTTCTAAACCGGATTACATTATTGGGATAGGCGAGTGTACATGTACTTTGTATTCGCGTGAATGTGCTGCCCCTGATTCTCTCATAGAGGCGCGCTTAATCATATGGGTGCTGTACCGCATTACAGCGTCCTGAGTGATTGCCAGCTTACACGGGGCAATTCTCGACTATAAACATGAAAAGGGCATCGGATTATTAAATCCGTGATCGTGGGGTTCAATTCCCGACCGTTTGTATAAATAATTATATACTATATATATTTTCGGGCGATTGAAATTCTTACGTGCACCTTTCTTGGAAATGGAAGTCAATACGTGTAGTCCGGGTCTGTATGATATGAGGTAGACGTTAACGATCTCTATCTAGGCTAGTTAAAATTACCAGACAGCTCCCTGGGTGGTGTAAGGGCGGAAATATTAACGAGTCCACTTGACAAATCCGTAAGAAATTCACACTTTAAAGCTGAGAAAGGATTTTTTTCGGTAACGTTTGTGTAGAGAGGTCAATCGAGTTGCTTTCCAAGTTTCTAGACAATCGTCGAAAAATCGAAATTCTGAACCGAGATACCGACGCACTCACGGCTGCCTCAATCAAACCGGTGAAAAAGTGTAAACTTTGGACAGGAGAAAAAACCCCACAGCAGAATAAGACAAAGCGTCAGAGATGGAATAGGAGAGGAGGGAAGAAATCCACTCTGTGCATTGCTGTTATTGGCGCCCTCTGACGGCCTTCCACAGATTCAACTTATAAAATGAGTCTCTACTTATGTGAATCAGTTTGGAACTCTTTCGTGATATTTGTTAAGGAGGGCCAACAGCGATTCCGCCCTAAACCCACTCCAGAGATCAATTTAGCCTAGCCTAATTTTGCCTAGCCTAGGCTCGCTACTCACGGATAGGGATCTTTAACGTATACCTGATATTGTGCAGACAGAATTAAAAAGAAAGGCGTGGAAATTCTAATTCCAATTATAATTCCAAAAGAATGAAGAACGAACGTCTTGTGATGCGACGGTCCCGGGGTTCGATTCCCGGCGCTGGCTCTCTCGTTTACTCGATCCGAGGAACGATTAAGTGTCGAGTTACATGACCTCCTCCTGTTAAACGACTAAATGAGACACTGTAGATCTTAAATTCATATGTGAAACCAAATTTATGGTCCGATATGAGCGCCACCTAGTGTCAAAGCAATGGTTTTAAATAAGGTGCCCGAAAATAGCGCCCCACTTCCTTTCCCTTCCCACACCAAATACCATTGTCTATGTTCTCACGTAGGCACGCGTTCTGTCCCCTCCCCCACCACCACCCCCTCAACAAAAACCCCTCACCACCAAGACCATATGTACAAAGTTGTTTGGTTGCTGTTCTCGGCTAGACGTGGAAGTGAGAAACACTAATGGTGAGCGACGTGAATGAAGAATTGACAAATAAACGATCAAATATTAACGCAGCCGCCGCCGCCGCCGTTGCTGCTGTTGTTGCCGCGCGTGCAACGCGTGCACTATACTAGACCCCGGCGCGGCACGCGTTGCCATCATGCACAGCGTGCGCGTGCCATCACACACTCACACGCCATTGGTGGTGATGGTGGTGGGCGGTGGTGGGTGGTTTAGGGGGGACGTACGTGCAGTACCGGGGAAATGCTGGGGTTTGTTCGATTGAAACAATATATGTGCGTTGGTGTCCCGGGTGCGTTCAGCAAAAAAAAAAAATAAAATAGAAAAGAAAGGAACCCGCGAATTCAGAACCAATTGACACTCGATTACCTGCTACGTCAGTTCGAGACCAGCTGTCCTCCTGGCCATAGGTGTGACGTCAGTTTGCCTCGCCCGAACCAGTGACGTCATCACCCGCTTGATTTATTCATTTCAAAGTTTCTCTCGAAAAATTATTGTATAACAGTCGGGAATTGAACCCATGATCGCGGCATTTCCCAAACTGTTGAGAGACGAAGACCTCTTATTATTTTCTTAAAATCAAAGATTTTATTTAAACACGCCTTCGGCTAAACTAGATTCAAAGGCACGACTGACGCACGATTGCTCGTGCAGGAGAAGCAGCACGTTCAAAGTCGCCCCGAAACGCGCGTGCCATCACTAACCTCCTCCAAGAAACGCAAATTTGGGACGACCTTCACCAAAAAATAGTAACTTAGGGCAAAGTAAGCTAAGCAACTCAATACAAATTAATTTACGTATGAGTTTATCCTATACTATAAAATAGAGATTTTGATTTTCCTGTCCGGAGACTAACTCTCGAACGAATCAATGAAATTGCATAAAATTAACATAACGTTAGTAAACCATCATAATTCGCTAGCGACGGAATATCACATCTCTATTTTCAATATTACATAATTAAACAATTGTTGCCAAATTCTGGATAATCTCCCTTTCGCTTCTAACTTAAAAAATGGCGTCTCCATATCAAAAGCATGACGTCGTCGATTTCACGAGACAACCAAGCAAACCAGATAACAGTTCCAACCAAGCTAACCAGATAACAGATCCAACCAAGCACACCATACCACATACTATCACCGGAATACTATTTTCAATATAAAAATAAAATAAAACAACAATATTAACAACCATAAAATAATTAAATAGATATTTTAAAAATGATTCTTTTTCAATTTAATATAACATAATAATTGTCAACCCAGGCAAAGCTAGGTAACATTCTTGTTGTGTATAAGGATATGTTACCTGCACTCCTTGTATGATGTAACCTAAATTATCATAATAAAGGTGTGCCGAAAATGAGTGTAAAGGAACAAGATAGTGCAGTGGAGGAGAAACTTGGTCTTTGATCCAAGAATAAAGAAAGTCACAAATGGCCAAACTTTCGAAAATGTCTTCATCGGATTTAGGATGAAGACAAGATTTTGTATCTTGTGTTTGAGCGGGAACGGGGGGTGGGATTCTGGGGGGCGTTTGGGGGCGCCCGGGGGACGAATGCTCACGATTGCTAATACAGCGCGAAAAACTCTAACTTTATCAATAAAAACAATAGCTTTTAGGGAAAATGTTTTGCATTCTACAAAAATAAAATGAACAGGACGACAGCCGTCGCATGTGTCATTTCTATTCAGGACACGTGTGTCGTCTTGGAGATGGGGAACAGGAGCGTACTGTTGCTCTCAAGACGAACATCTCTCCCACCACCACACCCCCTTTTACACCATTCCCCTCAGCCCACCTAAAATATCGAATGCCAAACGATAGACGAATGAAGGCCGGTTTCCCTAGACTCTTATAAAGTGCGCGACAAGTTGGGAAAGAATGGAAATGAATAAGACCCCGTAAATTAAATTCGACAAACGCGGTACGATTCCGTGACATCTTCGGATTGTCAAGACAATTTAGAGAGGAGACATTGGGTACATATAACGCAAAGACCCAGTGTTCGAATCCCACCTGGTGAGGGACTCGATTTCACCGCCTCACTCAACTTCAAATCCAATTGCTTCTGTTACGATATAAATTCGCTTTTAGAAATTTTATGAAACGAGTCAGCGCAACATGTTTCAGGTCTTTATGTTGTTGCGTTCTTGAGATACGAATTTAATGAGCATAAATATCACCGAGTCTATCAACACTGGCGAGTTCCCATTGCGAGCCTGTCATCTACCATCTACCCCCACATGGGTTAAATGGTAAATGGATTTAAAATAAAAAAAATGAAGACATGTGTCGCCATCTACCGGTAATTAGGGGAGAATGAGAGTAGAGTTTTTAATAAGGATGTAGTTGAGGGTAAAAAAAATAGAGTGTGGTTAAAGTCGACACAAAATCAAAGATGATTGCAAATTTTAGAACTATTGCAATCACGGCTTCCACGCAGTGATGCGCGATAGTCTTACAAAGTATCGATAGTTTCGATTAAAATCGCGCGTCACCATTTCTTTCCCCGTTTTACGATCTCTGGTAGAACCCGGATCTTTAGAATAGTTTGTGATAAAAGAACAAACCATAAAAAAGGTTAAAGGTTTTTTAATTCGTTCCTGTTAGTAATCCTGTAAATAAAATGTCCATGTTCGGGTCAAAGAGTCTGAAAGTTCGAGCCCAATTAAATGCCATGGAGCCACAACTTTGTCTCATAACGCCAGCGATCGCCGCGCCCTCGGACGTTGATGTTGGTGGTGGTGAAGGTGGTGACCGGGCCGCAGGACACCACCCACCCCACAACCCTAGTACTGGATCCATCCCAACCAGTCAAACACGAGTTACACGACCCGAGCCCAAAACTAGTAATCGCACCAAGATGAGCTTTCTCTCTCTCTCTCTCACTCACTCACTCACTTTCGATTGACGGGACGTTTCTCCATCTTAGTCTAGTGTAGAGCTAGAAGCTAGAGAGCCCGGTGTGCCCGACCGGGGATTGATTCCCATTAACTTTACGACGTGTTATCTGTCCTGGGAATTGGGGATCGAATCCGCACACGAGCGCTACTTCCCATTTCGAATGCATGCGGTGGCTTCGGGGCCGACTGAGGCGCACATACGTGATGGTGAAGTGGGTGGGTTGGGGGTGGTGGAGCAAGCGGAGGCAAATCGAAATGAGACCCCCCTAACCACCTCCCCCTCACATACCTCGAGCCAACCCTCTCCAGACTAAATGTGAAATCTCATCTCTCATATGTCGCATTTTTTGGAATTTCTTATCAAAATAAAAGTTATGTTTTTCACCAACGCTAACTCAGCTCCAAGTCTTTGATCTTGAGCCATTCGCTAAGGAGGTCCATCAATGTTTCCGTCCTAAATCCCTCTCAGAGAGCGATCTCGTAATTATGATTTGCCTAGGTCATAGACCTAAGTAGAGACCTTTAACGTGAACCTGATATGGTCCTCTCGCTCGAAAATTAGGTGGGTCCGGCCGGGTATTGAACCCGCAATCCGGAGTTTACTAATCCCATGAACTTCACACTAGATCACAAACGTAAAGAGCTGTACCCCCTGAACTTGAATTATTTGCAGAATCTTCCAGTTGAGATGCTTGGGTCCTACATTCATGGTGGTGGTTTCGTGAAATGATTTTTCTTAAAGTAAAACCAAGGTCTGAGGAGGCAAGTGGAAGTTCGGTGGAGATCGGTTCGCAGTCAACAAGAGCAACGCCGACGGCCATACGTCCTCCTCTTTTCCTCCTCCCCCAGAACAGAATCCCCCTCGCACTAATTACACTAATCAAGTTAGTGGAACGCATCAATCAGTGACCGGGGCTTTCGCGCAACGCGACTTCGCCGGCGGCCGATTAACGAACAAGTCACACATGGCACAATAATATTGCGCAATAATACAATCGACAATAAGAACGTGTCGAAGTCGAGCACTACCACCCCTGAAACAACCAATCCCCAAAAACCACCAGCGAGCTACACTCTGACCCCTTAAAGCACCAACACTATTTTATCCCTCAATCCAATAACATTATCCTAAATAATAAACGCGATGCTTTGTGTGATTGCCTCGCAATCCGGGGCAACAACAACAACCTACTTTTCCGCCAACACCAGAGGGCAACACATACCAGATATCCGATCCCCTCAACTCCGCTACGTCGGTTCGCAACCTCTTTTCCTCCTCACCACAAGTGTGACGTCAGTGACGTGATCACCAGCTTGATACTCGCGTCTCGTCCGACAGATAAGTTCTTGAGATCTCGGCCGGAAACTGAACTCGTGATCATGACCTGTCCTTGTAACAGGCTTGTCCAGCACTATTTTTTATAGCAATCCAAGAAAGGTGCTCGTTTGCTTGGTTGGAACTGTTATCTGGTGTGCTTGGTTGGAACTGTTATCTGGTGTGCTTGGTTGGAACTGTTATCT
>JAQGBY010006625.1:0-12820 GCA_034698785.1 Mycogona germanica
GTACAGGCACGGGTCCCACGGCTTTACTTCCATTCCGAAGGAAGGCGCGTTAACGAATTTCTCTCGCCCAAAAAATTCCGAAGGGATCTTCCTCTAGTTAACTAATTTTTGGTACAAATACACCCCTGTGGCCACGATGTGCCTAGTCGCGGCTCTACTTTGCGCTTTACTCGTCAGCCACCTCCGAATCCAACAGATTGCGTACTCATTGTATCCGCGATTGTTGGCAGAGTTTTCCAGTGTGGCGGTTCCAGTACATGCTCGGTCGATCCAGAATGCGTTGATGTGATAGCGAAATGGGGAGGGAGCACACGAACACCCCGAGTACACATGAGTGCACCTGATTTGACGTTTCAAAATCAAGTTTACTCCGAAAAATTAAATGCTAATTTGATCCGGAACTTTGCTTTCCTCGTTGTGTAATCTCATTTCAGTCGACTGGAAATTCTGATTAAATGAGGTTTTATTGTTACAGGACTGAACGGCAAATTCAGGAGATCACAATTCTGATCGAACGCTTTTTTGTTTGTGAGTTTTGAATTATCCGATGGATGGTAGGCGGCGGCACCGGGTTTTGCTAACATTTCAATTCATTCAAATGTCGTTAAGTCGAGATAGGTTCCGAAATATCGGTAACTGTTTGATCGGGCAATTCCTCAATCCGGTTTTTATTGATACTGCGCCGGCTCAGCTAGTCCTAATAGGTGCGGCCCACTTGTACGGCTCGTCCTGTGCAAATAAATACTCGAATCGTGGTTTTCTACTGGTATCTATCGTGTCGTTTGTCCGCAAATGGCAGCGCACAGCTTGTATTTACAAGTAAGGTCGACGACACTCGGCTGCGAGGAGAGAAGAGAGATAATAATTGAATGCAATGTTGTTTGTTGGTCGTGCATAGTTCACTATATCTGCAAATCAATCTTTTTTATTTTTATTCTGCTGGTGGTGATGACTAGACGCACTTGGGACGATCATGTGTCACGCATTTTCGATTCGCTTTTGCACTGCTCTCGCCTCCTCCTCATCGTGTATCAAACTGTGTCGGAGTTACTGTAAATGGGATTCGTTTTAGATTTATAGGTGGGCTTTTTTTTTTGTTTTAAATCGTTCGGCCGCTCCCGAAGTTCTCAAACAGTACGATATGTCGAGGTGTCGTGTAATTTTGTGCACGGGACACCACCAGTACATTGAAGTAACACGAGTAGAAAATCTTTTTATGGGATATTAATAAGTATGAATTTTAAATTGCCATACCTGTTACAGGCGAGTGTCATTGTTTGGTGAATTTGTTTCGCACTATTGTGACGTCACTGGTGAGAAAGCGTGATTGAGATTATTTTGGGGGAATTTTCGCTGACACTACTTTAGTAGCAACCTTTTGTGCTCGAATCACGGCAACTAATTTTTATAAACATTTATTTATTTCAAAGGAAGTAGAGAGGAGCCGATGGTAGTAGTATTCACTAAGATGGGGGTATTGTTGGACTAAAATTTGATCGTACAAACTGTACAATTTGATACTCGGCAACGAAGATAGTTTAAACGTAAAAACATATCTTCTCGAAGATAAATAAAGAAAATTTATTATATTTTTCAAATTATTGGGTAATGACGAAAGTAGTGGATGAGTTCTTACGTTTGTCTTTCGCAAATTTTCATTTTCTTTTTCGAGAAGATAATGTTTAAATTTTACGTCTAAACTATCTTCGTTGCCGAGTAACAAATTGTAGTCCTGCAATTCCCAATCTTAATTTTTTTATTTGTTAATTACAATTTTTAATTAATTGAGGAAGTTCGTCATTGTTACGTCTTCCGTCTGGTGTCAAGTTCAGGCTGTCCTAAAACGGTCGATGTATATATACTACGCAATCAAGAGTTGTCCGAATTGTGCGCCACCTCAGTAAATGTGTGGTGGCGCCCTCTATTTACAGTGGTTGCCTGTTTCCGCTAACAAAGGTGAGGCGCGCAGGTGTTGCCTGTGCCGTCTGGCTTTGACCCCCAGTCAGCGAAAGCCGCTTGTATTTTGCGACCAACTTCCCTTTTTTTTTTCTCCCTCCTACTCGGGTCTTCGGTCTACTCTTGCCAAAGGAGGCTGATCACCTCAATTTTATTATCGGTCATGAACGCAATGGGCAAGCCCCTCTTGTCGCTTCGAACATTTTTTTCTTTCTTTTTCCTCCCTCTGTTTTCAATTCGCCTTTAATATTATTTCTCGGGCGTCTTCACCTTGTTCGCCACCAACGACTGGAGAAGCCGGTCATTTTGAACAAAGCGATTTCTCGAAGCAAATTAGTGCCGATAGCGTCGAGTATCGTTCAAAATATTGGCAAGTGTTAAATTGAGGCGACTATTTTGAAATGCTTCAGTTCTTAATTTGGTCAAAATATTTCTAATAAATTTGGTGATGGTTTAACAGCCTGGGGGCGCTGGACAAAAGCTGGTCTGGCTTGATAACGGTGAATTTGAGTTTGCGGTGGAGTAGTTTCGCGAGTGACTCTCCCCCTCGCTGCCGCCACCACCGCCATCTCTTGTCAGCTGTCGGCTCTGGCTTTTTCATTGGTGGACGACGACTTTCTGAGCTATTGTCTATGAGGTGGATACCGAGAGAGAGAGAGAGAGGTGGACATGGGGCATAGAGGGTGCGGAGGCCAACAATGCCTCTGAAGAAGGTTGAAGGTTGAATGCGTGCAGGTAGGATGAGTTTACCTGAGGTACCTGGCGGAGCGAGGATGTTATTAGCCTACAGGAAAAGAGACGGAGGAGGGCGGGAGAAGGAATGACGTCATTGCAGTTTCAACAAACTGCAACCGAAATTTTTTTTTCTTTTTTCGAGAAGCCAACGTCTGAGGCATCTGGATTGTAAAAAATGTAAGCGCAAGCTCACACAGCCGGACCGGACCGGACGCCTAAAACTTAAAAATACTGTTTTCATTTGAATATGTTCATTGTGGTTGCGTCCAGCAAACCAGTTTTTGATTATGAATAAGTGAAGTTTCAGCTGTTTTATCTTCAATCTTATGTAACATATTTCGAAAGTGTTGCCACAAATGAAATGAAATGAAATGAATACGACTCGTCGTGGCCCAGTTGGTTTAGTGACCGACTGTGGTTTCGGCGGTCCCGGGTTCGATTCCTGGCGCGGGCTCTCGAAAATTTCGATCCCGGGGTACTGGTCGTTCCCCCTCGCATAGTGCTTAAGCACCATGAGGGGGACGTAAGGCCTGTAGTGCGGTGGACTACAGTTGATAAAAAAAAAAAATTCTTAACTTCAATTGGCCACTTAGTGTGTGATGTGTCATGTAATAAAACTAAATAGCAAGATAATTGTAAGATTGAAGATCCTGAATGATACTTATCCTTCTTTTTTTTTTAAAAACTGCTTTGACACGGCCCACCACTCAATGGCCTATCTAGGTCTATTGCCTAGGGTAGTCGGGTTACTAGGTTTTGACCCTTAAGGATAAGGGCTTTGAGGCTGAAAAAGCTGGACAGTTTCCTCGACAGATCTTTTTGAAGACTCGTTCTCGTTAAACTTGCAGTCCGTGTTTGATATTATTTTATTTTATTTTATAATCCAATTAGGAAAATTTTTATTTGACCATTCTGAATAAAGATTGATGGACAAAATTGGTGGATCTACTTCATTTGAATTTATTCACAATTCAATTTTTTATTTCTTTTTATCGATATCTATTTTTGAAATTAAACTTTTTATACGAGGTTTCTCCCAAACCTTTTGCCAAATATCGGGCAACTACCATCAACTATCGCCGCCAGCCTTTCTTCCCGGGGTTACTCAAACGATACTACTTTTTTTACTATCGATAGTTTTACTTGACGTCCTTAAAAACGAACCAAACTGCAAATTACCGCATCTTCAGCTACAAACCCAATAAATAATCAAACAATAGCAGCAACCATTCTTATATTTTGCCCGCATGAGTCGCATTCAAGCTCCTTCCTTGATGCCCTTAAGTGTCAGATTGATGACACTAGAACGACCGATCGTCTTTGATCTTGATTTATCGAATTTAATGGTTTTGATTCAACGAGAAACCAAAAATGTTTGGTTTCTTTTCCGGTATTAGTGTGGGATGTTTTTTTCCCCTGCTATTGTACCCGGCAATAGATCTAAATAAATGGGTTTGTTTTTGATGGTCCATCGTTTTGACCGTTGAATCATCCATCCGCATCGCATTGCTCTCGGTGGACCGACCGGACGTTGCATGGCCTTCGCGTTCATTCCTCTCTTCGTGTGAATTACTCGCCTTGTCATTTATATTGATCATATATATAGAAATCGAGTTAACAATTTTATTGCTGGGGACGCGCCGACTTTTATGAGGAAATGCCTTCGATGCCGACAAAAGTGGGTGTAATATTGTCTAATGTCAGGAGCAAATATGTTGCCTCGACATTGTTGCCAGATTATATAGAGGAAATTGGTTGCTATTTGGAATTTTTTCATTCGTTAAGTGCCGCCATCATTTCATTGCGATAATGAACGACCTGATGAATTTCTCCTTTTCGAATTTGAATTTTTTTTGTCCATTTTTTGTCCTATTTGGTGGGAGATGGAAAAGAGATAAAATGGGAACATTTTCAGGGTTCTTTAACCTTCTCTATTTTTAATAATTCGTGCACATGTTGGGAGAAGGTGTCACGACTATTTAAAAAAAAAAAGAAATCGCTCATCCAAAAATCTAAACTAAGTGCTGCGTTTACACAGAGACACTTTATTTTAATAAGAGCTTTGTTGCGTATTTCAGAATAATTTAAACTACTCGTGCACTGTGAGCAGGACTGTCCACCACCAAGAACCACCAAGAGGCATTCTCGAAGTAGTCCTAGGAAAAATGGTGGTCCGCTTCAAGACGTTGCTAAATCACGTCGGCGCCTGACCCGTGCACCACCCGCGTTTCACCAATCCACTTTTTTGTAGCTCGGTCACCTTTTTTCCCCCCACAGCAACTGCAAGGATCTGGTTTGGCATTGACATAGATCACCTGTCGATCTGCTGGCGCCGACCAACTCTCCAGCAATGTGGTCCTCGCCCTCTTTCCATAGTCGCCATCGAATTCAAGAGCTTTGGCGTCGGGCCAACCGAGCCACCACCACCGTTTTCAGTGGTTGTGTTGAGTGTGTGTATTGAAAAAGGGTTTGTCTGCCACCACCACCACTACTACCACCTCTGTGCCAACTACAGTAATCCGTACATGCAGACCCACAAAGCCAGCGTAATTCTAATTAAAATTGGCTGGCAGCGGTGCGTGGCGAGAAACGGGCGCCTCGACGACCCCAACTAACCCGCCCCGCCCTCGCTCTTTATACGTGTGTACTCTTTATTTGTCCCGAGCTGCGACTACGGAGACGCTGATTCATCCAGTCACGGCGCTTTTACATTGGGAACATTCGGGGAACAGGATTAGCTAGGCCAACGAACGAATTCCGAGAAGCATTGTGGAAAGACAATATCGATTGAGCGAACCAAGAAAATAGTTTTCTCCAGAATGATTAACATAATGAACTACAAATCGATAGATCAATATATTTATTCCAAGAATATATTCTTTAGCGAACCTAGGTCTCGACTAGCGGTAAAAGTCTGGCGTGTTGGAACCATAAGCGCCTCAACTCATACACAACAACCCACTCACTCATCCACCACTTTTTTGGGAGACGGATAACCATTAAGACAATTCGGTATACCGTAACCGGAAATCAGACAAGTACTCTGGGTCAGATGACTATCGATGACTCTATAAAGATGGCCTGGTTCAGATCTTCGCCCCCCCCCCCCCAGATGAGTTTCCTATTGAGGATTTCAAGATGAAAGCGATTAAATATTTCAAGTGTGCAACAGGAAGTCCCTGCTCCCAGTGCGTCAGTGTGAAAACATCGATGCACTATGTGTATCTCGGTCTACTGCACCTACGCCCCCCCCTTTCCCTATTCACAAGGCTCGACCAATTTAACTATTCACCGGTACATCATCGGTGCATTTAGTTTAGACTAGACACTCCATTTGCTGCAACTGTGTGTTCAGTTTGTTCAGCGATTTTAGCGTCATTTCTGCAAATCGTAATCGTAATCGCAAATCGTAATGAGCAAATTTGCAGAGGTGTGTCAACCCCATTCATTAAACAATCACGCCTGTTCAAATTAGGGTTGCGTCGCCCATTTAGGATGTTTGGTAGTGGAACCCGGGGTCTCGGGAGGATAAACGTGTATCTGCATTCTGGCGGGGTGCGTGGTCGTATTGTTGTCCACCGTCGGGCGTTGACCTCACTAACCTCTTTCTGTGTGGCTCGTTACGTGCACGGACGAAGGGTAAATGAGTGGGTGGTTGGCGGGGGGGGGGATAACCTTAAATTATGGTGACCCCCGACACGAAGATGGTTAACGACGAATTCAACCCTGCGACCAATTTATGCACACGCCGAAGGACTTTGTTTTCCTTTTGACCATTTCGTTTGATAGATACGTGGTTTCCCTATTGGTGGGTTCTAGTATAAGCTGTTCATTCATACAAAGCGACATTTCTATATAATCAGTTTTTGCAAAACCGACACGTATATCCCATTTATCCCATATTTTTCCGCACGTACAATTTTTCGGCCGTCGTCTCATTCGCCGCCGCCAAAAGCCCTCCGAGGCGTTTGCTGTCGCTTCGATGGATTTGGTTAAAAGCCAGCGTTTGGGGGTTGCACCCTGTATCGTCACCCGCGCGCGCGTCACGCACGTACGATTTCTCTGTCACGCGTGACATTATTCTGTCGACGAAATCTATACCTCGGATCGGGCCGCGTTGGAAATTTGTGATTTCGAAGCGACGCCACGACGCCCCTGCGCGCGACAATTGTTGGTGCCCTCTGGTGATCTCACTAGGAACCAGTTGGTACTCTATTTGTAGATCAGTGATAGGAAAAATTAATATATTTTGCCCGTCCTACCTATTAAAACGTTCTTAGCGCTCCCAGCGGTGAATTGGAATTTGGGGAAGGACCTGCCGTCGAAAATATACCGTTATTTGATATTAATCGCCGTAAACCCCTCCCCATGGGGCGATACGGTTATTTTGCCTAGCCTAGGTTTAGTATAAATTACCTATGTACGGATCATTAACGTGTACCCGATTTATTACAGGCACTGGTCCCACGGATTTATTTCAATTCCAAAAGTGTAAACACGTGTTTGGGAATTTCTCTAGTCCGAAAAAAATCCGGAGGTTTCGGTCGGGATTCGAACCCTGGACCCAAACCCAAGTAACTATTTTCCACTTCCTGGTGCGTGTGAGTGCCGGACTGTGTTCTTGACCCCGAAAGGCGTGAGTTGTCGACTGTCAGTGGCCGTCACATGAAACAACTCGTCTACGGTGTAACTCTATAGCCGTCAAATCGTTTTCGATTTGTGGTATGTGTGACGAAAATAGAATTTGACAGGCGAGCGAGAGAGAGAGCGTGGCGCGAATAATCGAACCCAACCCCCATTCCCCCGTCGCCCAACAACAAATACGAGTAGATCGCCTAAGTCCCCGTATGTCACATCCTTGGCAACCGAAAGCCTGATCCCGGCTAATACCAAATATCGTTAAAAACAAAAATGGATTCCAGTCCATTTTTGCAGAATCAATATTCCGACCGGTTGGTTGGTATTTGGATATCAAACGCGCCCGTGGCAGAGAGAAAGTTTTTAAAGAAATGACCTTCTTGTCACTCGTCAGCTTGGACGTGGTTACTGGTTAGCACTCTCTCGTATAACAACTCCGGACTGTCGAGAGAGATTTTTAAGGGAATGCGGGTGGGCAGCCAGCATGCACCCCCTACGTTTTAACCCCCATCCACAAAAACAAAGACTGTCGTTGTTGCCAGAGACAGCGACTCGTGGTGGACACGACGGGTGGGAAACCAATGTCCTCCTCGCAGCAGCACACAATCACGTACAAACGCACGGGACTATGTACAAACATCCTGCTGTTGCTAGTATTTGCCGACACGGCGACGCCAAATTAGTCGAGTGACGTCACTCATGGACTTGTGGTTGACAATTGGAAGTTTCTTTGTTGGTACCAATTTATACGGGGGTTGGACTACGTCTGAATTGCTGGGCTGTTCTCTTGGTGGTGGTAGTGGTAGTGGTGCGCAACCCTCTCGACGCAACCCTCTCGATGCGATCGTAGAAAAGTGTTGTTGTTTCTATTTGCGCCCCGTCGCCGTGTCCAATTATGTCCATCGTAATCGCTGAGACAATCTTGGCGAATGATGGCATGGTGCCTGTTATGCAAGGCGGTTATGTTTTTCTTTACTAGGTCTTTGACGCCTCCATTTCTAATGTCGCGTCCCCCAACAAAAAGAAGGGGAAAAAATGGGTGTTTCTTAAGCTCACGATTTCGAGATTAGAGGCGCCAAAGACAGAGAGCCATGAAATTTGTCTGCTTAATTCTCGCTTTCGGAACTTTCCTCATAAACGCTTGTTGAGATTACATGTGGTTTTTGAATCGGTTACGAGCCATGTGGTAAACGTTCATACGCTATAGTTCAGTCCGTAACGTAAATGGAAGTGACGTCACATTTAAAACGCGTGCTCGTGATTGGTTGTGTTTTAGCCGCGTCACAAAAAACACGTCTTGCTGAGTCATGAAATTCAGTTTGGTTTTTCAATTTGCATTGCAGTCACTCTGGAGATCTCCAGGTGGATATTTTTTATTGTACAGAGTGTATGTTGTGATGGGCAGGATCTTCGGAGATGACGTCACTTTACCTCACGTTGACGTGACCGCTTGTACCGGAAACCGTTCGCCGATGCCGACCCATATGGGTTTATAGTGACGGAGTAACGAATTCGCGCGTGTCCAGTTTCCTAGGGGTCATGTGCGAGGAGAGAACTAAATGGATGGTAATTGAGCGAATCGGTTTTTCATGTGGATACTATATAGTCCGATGGGTATCGGGTTTCCATCTTCCAGGGATTCGCTTTTTATGACTGCGGTTGATGATGGATCGAGTGGGTAGGAGGAGTGTTGGGGGGAGGGGGAAGTACATGGCGAGAAAGGGGGTTATGTTGGGGGTGGTGGTGTTAAGAGCGAGATGGGTGGTCGACGTGATCTTGGAGAGACGACAAAAAATAATGCTAATAGTTTTTTTTGGATTACTGGCGGTCATTGTCACTGCGAACCCTGATATTTTAAAATTCCGGAAACAGTTTTTTTTTAATTTGTTGAACCGCAAAATAGATAAATTACGTACGTATACATATATATATATATTCAATTTATATAAAAAGCACAGTTGGATATTATCCGTGGCTTACTTCGATAACTCACGAACGGCCTAACGCAACGAGCTGAATTTTTCTTCTGAATACAAAGTATAGTGCGCAATATACAACGTAACTTATTTCAGATTTGTATGTTACGGTAACGAGATTCGAATTTATCATAAATGTTATGCTTAAACGACTTTTCACATTTTTCGTGTTTGGTTATTTTAAGGCGCTGCCTATAAAATAGCCATCACTCTATTCATGTGCCTTATTGTTAATAGATAACAAACACCTCGTCTATGGACGCTTGCGAGTTACGATTGCGAGCATGTGGTGGCCACAATGGAACGTCGCCAATTTCAGGAGAAGTGTCAAATTTTCTGGAAAGGTGTGACTTTGGAAACTTGAGTCTTTAAAATATTGGTTATGGGTATCTTGGAAGTTGGCGTCATGGTTTGCAGTGCGTTGGAACAAATTCCTCTCTGCACACTATGGCCCGATTTCATTGTCCATTGTTTCGTCTTGCACTAATGAATAGCGAGTGTGGCATTGGAAACTCATTTTGCCAAGTGAGAGGAGCGGCTTAGGTCGCTTTTACCCAGCTTGTTGGCTGTAACACGGCGACCAGACGATTAGTCAGCTCGGCATGCGAGGAATGTCTTGAAAGGAGACCTGGTGAGGGTGTGTGGGTGGTCAGGGAGTGTGCCGACTGCAACTGTGGCCGGCGACGTCTGCGTGCGATTTGTCGTTGACTCATTTTGTGTGTTGCGCCTGCCTAGTCTTCAGACTTTGACGATTACGCAAAATGACGTAAGAGTTTAATCCGAAGCCGCCGCTCAAGTTCCAGGAAGGAAAGCATTTCTTAACATATTTCCTTGTATTTTATTTAGTCTGGAATCTTCAACAATTCGAATGTGATTATTTCCTGGTGACGCTGAAATTAATTAGAATTTACTCGATCGTTTCCTAAAATTTCTTTTGCCAAAAACCCAGTCGTGTTAATTTAGGGTGTTGTGTACGTTTCTATTGCTCAACAAATATCCGGCTCGCAGCAAATAGTCGTGCAATATTTTCTAATTGTTTTTTTTCCAATACCATTACTACCCCACCGTCAAGCGAGTGTGTGGGTGGAGTCCAGTTGACAAGGGACCGGGGTTGTTTGATTGAAGACGTGACCGGCAATCGGCAGTCGCGGCCCCTGTCGCAATGACGGGTCAATCAGGTGATGGATTGGATTTTTTCTCTCGATAACTACTAGTTTCACCTTTCGTGAATCCTATCTGACCGATCTTCGCGGAAGAATTCTCACCAATCATTCAAAATCAAATGCACCCCTTCCTCTTACGACTCGATAAAGGCCATATTAGCTAAACCCTATTCACACAAGTGCACTCTACTTGTTGCTTGGAGGTCGGATTCTCCAATGTTGTCTCGGAGGATATCAATTGGCAGTTAATAATTTGATACACAGCTGAAGGTCTTATGAGAATATTCATTATATTCCCGCACAATTGTCAGTTGAGGACTTTTGGGACATGAACTCCTATTTCCCCAGATTTCCGATCATTTGTTCGAATTTCTGCAGAAACTCTGACATCTGCCGTTAAAACTTGGCACCACTGTCTTGAACCACCGTTCCCATACGGCCTTGATCTTGAACTTGATAAAAGTGTGATGGGTTTTTGGCAAGAGTGTGAATATTGTTGTGAAAGAGCTCGAACGCTAGGGGTTTCTGAGCCCCGACATGTGGGTTTCGCTCTCCGTGGTTCCTTCCAACAGTTGGTTGGTTGATGGCTGAACGATTGTCACGAGTCTTCATTGTTCGTATGATAATTCGGGTGGTCCCCCCTCAATGCCCCCCTCGCATTCACTGCCACATCCCTTCCCCCATTGTGTGTGCTATATCGGCAGTTAGTTGGCCAACACGACGCCAGAGGCGGTTTTAACATTTTGTTTTGTCAGGTAGGATTCGTGTGGACCATGCGATCACAATCCGGGTCATTCAATTGAGCTTGAGCCGAGCCTCTTTGAATTGAAGCTGGAATCTAAAACCCGATTCTCTACTATGTCAGACTGGACCCTGTTGAGAACACTGTTTTGAGATCAATGGCCAATAAAAATGTTGCAATTTTCTGTTTGTGACCTTTTGGCAAAAAATTCAGGGATCTGTCTATTAACTAAAATTTGGAAACCGATTCGGCATTCGTTCCATACAATTTAAAAATATTGCCTGATGAGATTCGAAGAACAAGAATCTTTATGGGGAAAATTGTCACAAATGTTTAATATGTCACGCATTTATCAACAAGTTTTGGTCATTTCTTAATTTCTAATTTACACAAAATGGCGCCTTAACAAAAAAAAATCATAAATTTTGCATTGAAAGTTGACTCGATGGTCCTTTCTTTGTGCCCAAAACTCTTAGTCTGAAACATCAATGGGTGTTCCTCCTGTTTAGTTGAGTCCTACCATGAGACCAGTCTGACATTTTTCGTCATGTTCACGAATTTTGGAGAAATATGGGGGAATGTACTCTGTTGGTCGCGTTGTTTGCTCGTGTGGCGTGCAAGACGTGCTGAACGATATGCGCTCTAATTGTTCGCTCGATGCCCATCTCGATAAGACTCGGCTGTTGCAACTGCCAAAAGGTGTTTCTCGTGTGTGTGTCAACAGTGTGACTAAAATATCGATCGGCCAATAAGGAAAATCCACCCGCAGAGGTCGAAATGGCGGAGTTCAGAAAATAGAGCGTATCTTCCTTCCTAAGGTGACAGTTCCGGCTGAAATGCAAATAGTTTTGCTTAGATTCTCTTCCTCCTTGCTTCACTACTTAAGCTTAATTTACACATGCCCAGAATAGGAGCAAAAAAATCGTTGTTCTTGGGTGTTGCTCCCCATGTCGCTTTAGAGAAACGCATTCACATTATTTCATATTTTATTGGAGAGCAATCTGACAACAACAATTTAAATTCTGGTTTCGCCAACAAAAATCAACTGTAATGTTTCAGCGTGCTATTCGCCATTGCCAAAGATTCCTTTTTCGTAATTTTAAAGAAAGTGTGAGAAGATCGATTTGTTCTTCACACATCAATTCGTGGTGCCTAAAAGTGTGTCAAATCGAAATTTTTGCCCTGTCGTGATTGTGTAACCAAGATAGATGGCCAACCGGGTGAAACTTTTTTTCTCTATTGAAGTTCACCTGACGAGTATTATTTTTCCTAACTGTTGCTTTCCGTCTCGATGCGTGACGTCTTAAGAAGCTTACATTTTTTTGCCCGTAGTTTCCTCCCTGCATCGACATTCCTACAGGTGCGTCTAGCCAAAAGCAGTCTCTGGAATGTGATGGCTTCTTAAATGGCGACCGGATGCGCTCCTCACTGGGTGGCGGCTACGGTGAGGGACATCGGTTCGCGTGGCCCGAAGTGAGTCACGTCAGCGTGGACAATCTGATTGTCGTGGCATCACCCAATGTCTCTCCCTATTGTCGTGTTTCTTTACAAGGTACCTCGTGAACTCTTGTATCTTTAGAATAATCACTTTAACTTCAAAAAAATGGAAT
>JAQGBY010006626.1:0-12819 GCA_034698785.1 Mycogona germanica
AATAGCCGGTAAATTTAAACAATTAATTTTTTATTTCATTGGTGGTTACTATAAACTCAGGCAAAGCTGGGAACCCCTCTTGTATTCTATAAATTGACGTGGGCCACCCTGACGATCATTGAAATACAATGAAAATTGTTGATAAAGTAATGTAAAAAAATTATATGTAAAATTTCAAAGAGTCCCCAGCATGGTGGCGTCACGCTTTCAACCTCCACGGCCACGTTCACCAGCAGCGTTTATATCGAATTGTCCAATCGCAACATGCGATAGACATTCTGACGAAGACGCGGCATATATTTCACTACGCCGTTCTCTCTCACGCGTCACCAAATTCCAAAAGCCGAAAAGATATTTACGTTCGAAAGTTCTAAACTGACGCCGCCAACAAAAAAAAAAACAACAGTTCTTTTTTCTCGCCCACCAAACTGACAAGAGAAGAAAAATCAAACTAAAAACGAAATGACAGCGGTTTAAAAACAAATCGCGTTTAGAATGGTACACATGCGCATGACGTCACAAGTCAACATATCGGATTCAATCGTAGCACCGCGCCTGCGCAGTGGCAGTGGCAGTGCGCAGTAGGAGTGGAAATACAGAGTGTAGCTTGGTGAAACTTTGAAGTTGTTGCTTTAAAAATGAATTCAACTCTATCCAAATCGCTCTTAAAATCCTCATGAGCTTGACTACTGTTGTTGACAAATTTTTTCCTAACTCAATAAAAAATTTATTTTTATACGTTATTGCTTTTTTCATCTATTTGCGCGATTAATACTCGTCATGTGTCAAAATGCAAGACTATATTTCACAATAGAAGAGCCTGAATGTGTTCGTCAGTAGTCTAGTGGTTAAGGTATCGGATTGCTATTATGTTGGTATGGAGGTTTAGGTTCAAATCCCAGTGGTGTAAGTTTTTTATTGTCGTTTTTTTGAAAGAGAGAATAGTCAGCGTTATAGGCAAGTTTCCAAGTTGATTTTTTCAGATAAGAGGCAGGTGGTCCAATTGGTTTGTTGCTTTAATCTACTAATGTTGCCCAAAAGTGTGTTTGAGTTCAAATCTGTCCGTGAGTGGTTTCTGTGTTTTAAAAATATTGTCATCTATTGTCGTTTTTCGAAAGAGAGAATAGTCAGCGTTATAGGCAAGTTTCCAAGTTAATTTATACAGATGAGAGGCAGGTGGTCCAATTGGTTTGTTGCTTTAATCTACTAATGTTGCACAAAAGTGTGTTTGAGTTCGAGTCTGTCAGTGAGTGGTTTCTATTTTTTAAAAAAATACTCATCTATTGTCGTTTTTCGAAAGAGAGAATAGTCAGCGTTATAGGCAAGTTTCCGAGTTGAGTTAAACAGGTGAGAGGCAGGTGGTCCAATTGGTTTGTTGCTGGTATATACCGTTGTCGCACAGAGGTGTGTTTGAGTTCAAATATGACTGGGAGAGGTTTCTGATATTTTTAAAAAACTCATCTATTCTCGTTTTTCAAAAGAGAGAATTGTCAGGGCTATAGGCAAGTTTCCAAGTTTGGTTATACAGGTGAGAGGCAGGTAGTCTGGTGGTTAAGGTATTGGGTTGCTAATATGTTGTTATGGAGGTTTAGGTTCAAATTGTCGTTTTTTAAAAGAGATAATAGTCAGGGCTATAGGCAAGTTTCCAAGTTCAGTAAAACAGGTGAGAGGCAGGTGGTCCAATTGGTTTGTTGCTGGAATCTGCCTATGTCACACGGAGGTGTGTTTGAGTTCAAATCCATCAGGGGGAGGTTTGTGTTTTTCAAAAAAAGCTCATCTATTGTCGTTTTTCAAAAGAGAGAATAGTCAGTGTTATAGGCAAGTTTCCAAGTGGAGTTATACAGATGAGAGGCTGGTGGTCAAATTGGTTTGTTGCTTTAATCTTCTAATGTTGCACAAAAGTGTGTTTGGGTTCGAATCTGTCCGTGCATGGTTTCAGTGTTTTAAAAATATTCTCATCTATTGTTGTTTTTTGAAAGAGAGAATAGTCAGCGTTATAGGCACACTAACTAGGCAAGATACATGTAAGATACAAGTTACAACTTATACGCACCAACCACCCCCCTCTCCCCAGCTTAACTCAACTTGGAAACTTGCCTATAACACTGACTATTCTCTCTTTCGAAAACGACAATAGATGAGTTTTTTTAAAAACACAAACCTCTCCCTGATGGATTTGAACTCAAACACACCTCCGTGTGACATAGGTAGATTCCAGCAACAAACCAATTGGACCACCTCCCTCTCACCTGTTTAACTGAACTTGGAAACTTGCCTAAAGCACTGACTATTCTCTCTTTTGAAAAACGACAATAAAAAACTTCAACCACCGGGATTTGAACCTAAACCTCCACACCAACATATTAGCAACCCAATACCTTAACCACTAGACTACCTGCCTCTCACCAGCATAACTAAACTTGGAAACTTGCCTATAGCCCTGACTATTCTCTCTTTTGAAAAACGAGAATAGATGAGTTTTTAAAAAAAAACAGAAACCTCTCCCAGTCATATTTGAACTCAAACACACCTCTGTGCGACATTGGTAGATACCAGCAACAAACCAATTGGACCACCTGCCTCTCACCTGTTTAACTCAACTCGGAAACTTGCCTATAATGCTGACTATTCTCACTTTCGAAAATGACAATAGATTAGTATTTTTTTAAAAAACAGAAACCACTCACAGACAGATTTGAACTCAAACACACTTTTGTCCAACATTAGAAGATTAAAGCAACAAACCAATTTGACCACCTGCCTCTCATCTGTATAACTTAACTTGGAAACTTGCCTATAACACTGACTATTATCTCTTTTAAAAAACGACAATAGATGAGTTTTTTTAAAAAACACAAACCTCTCCCTGATGGATTTGAACTCAAACACACCTCCGTGTGACATAGGTAGATTCCAGCAACAAACCAATTGGACCACCTGCCTCTCACCTGTTTAACTGAACTTGGAAACTTGCCTATAGCCCTGACTATTCTCTCTTTTGAAAAACGAGAATAGATGAGTTTTTTAAAAATATCAGAAACCTCTCCCAGTCATATTTGAACTCAAACACACCTTTGTGCGACATTGGTAGATACCAGCAACAAACCAATTGGACCACCAGCCTCTCACCTGTTTAACTCAACTTGGAAACTTGCCTATAGCTTTGACTATTCTCTCTTTCAAAAAACGACAACAGATGAGTTTTTTCTAAAAAACACAAACCACTCCCGGTCAGATTTGAACTCAAACACACCTCTGTGCGAACAATTGTGAAACACATTTAAAAAATCTATTTTGATAATAAATTTAACGAAACAAGATTCAAGCATTTGTGAATACTTGGGATCACTAACCTTGTTTAGAAACGGAAGTCACTCACTGATCGGAATGCACGAATAGTACGAATACCAATTAGGTTACAAGAATCTTGAGGAACTGAGCCGGTTTTAGTGGCAGCAGGACTTCGGAGGGATTATGGTTGGAACAATTTTTTCTACAGCCGGGCGGCCGTCAGTCACTGACCAGGGCTAGCGCACACTCCACTAGGCCTGCTTAGTAGAGTACTAAATAATGAGTGAACCTGGCAACTCGAGGGAAACCTTAATCCAGTCTACCGAGGTATTATAGTGTCGTGGTGGGGGTGCGTTAGAAATCGATTTACCTCCCTCGCCAACCGGGTACTGCGGCGACGCCAAATTTATGGGCTGAACTGGTGGGGCCAAATAAATTTCGTGAAATGTGCGGCGCAGCAAGAAAAAGAAAAGCAAAAATAACTTTTGAGAAGCTGCGAATGTTATCGCGTATACGACGCGTGGGAAAAAATACACATGCCAGGAGAAGGTCATCCATAATTAACTTAATGGTGATGTGCAAAAACCAACGTTCTTAATAGGCTATTTTTATTTTTTTAAATATCGTTAATTCTATGAAGGTATTCGTAGAATTTACTGTAAAGTGAACGGAGCGGCGGCCAGCCGGCGTTACATTCGCGTACAGTTCCTTAAGTCAAAGCCACCCAGTGTCACTAAATGTTCTGCGCTAAGTTGCGACTTGGGTTTTTCAAAATAACACTTAGGAAAAGTGAACCTCAATTTTTTTTTCTATATCCAACAACACCATAAATGCATACGTGACTCGTAGCATCACTACTGCTTTCACAATAATTTAAACTATTTTTTCCTGCCCTTTTTCGCATAATAAATATTGATCACAATGTTCTCTTCCTAGCAATAAACCAGTTCACTTACTAAGAATCGGACTCACGCATATAAATGCATTAGACCAAAGATTCGCCAAGCACTGAAAATTCTCTTATTTTTAAAGACCGGATAAGACTTTATTGCCAGATTTAATTAGATTAATTTTTACGATGTCTGAAGAAAAAACAATTTAGCGCTCCAAACAACTGAACTAAGAACACTCCCCAAAATATTACAATCATCAACCGCCTATATAACATGACAAGTTAATTTACAAACTTCGTGAAAATTCGCTAACTGAGGATGGTTCAACTTAAAGCACTCTTTTGCTTTGCCTTGGTTTGCGCTTAGGACATTAAAAAGCATGTCTCTTCTTGACTGAAATTAGAGATCGGGGGAGGAAGGACAACTCGGATGACTTCCCTCGTCTTCCAAATCGAATACGACATCCGATCAATTGGCACTTACACTAAGTACGGAGCACTTGGGGTACACACACAAACAAACTTGTTTACCGACAGCGCCACCATTGACATTTCATTTTTGTTTCCGACACATTATAATTGTCTTGCCATTCCCATTATTATTGCCAACTGTCAAATTGATGCCAAGCATCCCGTTCCGTTAACTATAATTCGGGATGACTTAAACATGGTCGCCTGGGGATGGCAGGTCGGACCAGAAGTTTTGACACTTTTCTGGTTCCTTGACCTAAGGAAAGAGAGAAATTAATAATCAAATAGGTGCAAAATTAATTTTAAAACATTTTATTAAGCAATTGTGTTACACGTTTTATTAGGCAAAGGACCCGTTCTCGCTCGGAATCATGAAACTGGGAAATAGTGATAAGCTTAATCTATCAACTTTTATGACGTCATTGGCTATCTCTTTTTATCCCAACGACAACCTCATTGAAATGTCGGCCTCTCAGGCAGTCCCCCTAATTGCCGGCAGATGACGACACTTATTTTTATTAATTAGATTCGTATCTCCTGAATGCAGTAAAATAAAAACTGAAATAAACTGCGTTCACCATGGCACTGCGTTACGCCGTTGGTAAGCTAGCGAAGGACAGACATGAAAACATTACTTTGTTTTGTAGTTTAGGTGTTTAATATATCTTTGATGATAAAATGGTGAAAAAGAAACATTTAAATGTTTTACTGTGAACCCATCTTGCTGATATCAGAAGATGGAAAACGCTAACAGTATTTAAAGTGCGCGATAGTAATGCCATCTAGGGAACAACTATGTGTAGTAGACGTAGACATCCTGTCCAGTAATATAACCTTGTCCAGATGTTACAAATGGTCTCAGGAGAATGTACTTTTCTATGAGGGCACTCCGAGTTAAAAATAATACGACTAATTCAGCAGAACACACGTCTCCCCTGTTACAATCTCACCCTCACCCCACCCTCACTGTCACCTCCTCATCCTGTCCCCGACAATTGGAAACTGAAGACGTGCTGGTGATGTTCGGCGAAGGCGCGGCTTCTGCATGGAGAAAATGAGGAGAGTTGACGGAGAGGAAAAAGGGCTGAATGGAAATCGGATTGTGCGCATGATTCGAATCGTTAGACTCGAGTTGCGCGAGCGAGAAAATCTCTCTCATTGGCTCAAGCCGGTGCCGCTTTGCGAATGGGAGGCGAGAGAGGGCGGCAACTGGGGCACCAGTCCAGGGCACAGGCGGAATAGAGTGCTCAATTGAGGAATCCAGTAAGATGACTCTCAACATTAACCCATTTCATTTGCACTATTCCATTTCGAGAGAGAGAGTGACACAATGACACAAGACAAATCTCGATGCTATTGCAGTTGCACACAAGACAAAACTTTTTATTGGTCTTGCCTTTAAATAAAAAAATGCAAATTGATCTCTCATCACTGCGGAGAAACAAGAAAATGATGAAATCGATTTTGCTTTTTGATTTTATAATTACATTCGAATGTCCCTTGTTTAAAGCGCATTTGGGAAACGTATCTTTTGTAGTTCACTCAGGGCGCTGTCATACCAACAGGAGTTCCCCTCCCCCAACAGCCGCTCTACCCCTCAACCCCGATCATCTCCTTCCCGACGCCCTACAGCAAAAGATAAAACAGTCGAGGCGAGGCACGTCGCTGCTGCGGTCGCCGAAAATATCTCCGCGCAAAGCGGTATAATCAGTCGCGAGCAACCAGCCGACGAGTGACGTCATGGACGAAGCCTAGTGACGTGGGTGCGACGTCATAGACCGAACGCGTGCTGATTCGCTCATCCAGCACATCTTCTCGCGCGCGGCGACGACGAGAGAAGATTCTCTCCCCGGCTGCTGAATGATGCCTTGGTGATGCGATGGCTGAATCCGGTGCGTCAAAATACGATCTTCATTTAATATTTCGATATGTTATTATCAGAATCATTACCTTACCACTAGATGGCGCAGTTTCTTAGTTCGGTCTGACGCCAAAGCACCTGAGCGTGACAAGCGTCGCCAGACGTCGCAGAATTTATTTGAACAAGGCATCATTTTCAATGGCACGTATCGCGCCCAACAATCAATCTCGGTATGAATATAGCAATCAGGGGATATTTAGAAAATTGAGTAAGATGGTAAATGTGGTGTTGTGGTTAGTGGATTGGATTATTGAGCCCGTGATCGGGGGTTCCATCCTGACCGACACCACCGGAATTTTTCAGGAGAGTAAAATTTCTACGTGCGCCTTCTTTCTGAATAGACGTGGAAGCCTGTACGATATCAGTCAGCCTAGGCAAGGGGTCGAGTTTCAGGGCGGCGGAAATGCTGGCGGGGACTTCATAATAATTAGATGTCGTAAGATCAGCGCGCCCCATACTGCTATCGCGTAATTAATACTTTGACCTTTGCTGGTTTGACTATAGGAACTACATGTGCATTTAGAGGAGAAAATCGGCAAATAGTGAATGAGCGCAATTATTCTGTTTAGACAATTTGTCTAACCCTGCAAAATTTAGTTTGTATTAACTCCACGGTAGAGCAAGATCGTCAATTGCCAACCAATTGGTCAAAACTGTAGGTCAAAGACGTCAGAGCGATCGCACCACAGCTAGAAGAACTTTGAAATTCCTGAACAACGTTTTTGGAACTTGCATCGGTGGTTGGGCAAACTCGAGAGAGCTAGGAAGTTGCTCTACAGAAACGTATATATTTCGATTTACGATGGCTAGACACTGCCAATAAAAATGATAGGCGCATCCTTCCTGTGTTTTTTCTTTCTTTCTAGTCGAAATGTATTTTCTCGATTGAAAAGTTGGATTATTATTGGATTCCAAAAATGCGTCTTATTCGGAATCAAAAGTAGAAATGCGAGCGTGCGATGCCGAAACAACGTTGGTAGCGATTCGACTGCTTCTCCAAATAAATATTGTTTATCAAATTACATATACACTTTAGAAACCCGGATCTGTCAATTTGAGCATTTCATACCAATTACATTTCCTGCCTTTATAAAGTAAGGTGGTATAGGGTCAAGTAGAAAATATCGATACAATAATGCATAACGCAAAAAGAGCGGTGACTTGGGGAAAACGAGCGGGAAAAAATAATGAAAACTCAGCTGATATGATTATTAAATGTTGCTTTGTTGCACCATCAATATTTCACCTTCATTGTGTATGTACAATGTTGACGATGTTTATTAAAACCAAAGAAGGATTGTTCGCTCACAACCTTGCCACACCACTTCGCTCTGCTTAAGACGTTCGATACACTCGAAAGACTTATCTGTTTGAGTGATGCTCAGATGTTCACTACATAATTCATCGAAAACCCAAATAAATTATCTTTAATCCGTCAATTAATTTGGTTTGTGCTCTTTTCCCTTATGACGAGCCGCCACCGACAATATCGAGAGAGCATTGCATCAGATCGCGGAAGGCACAATGACTCCACCAAGCCTCTACACATTCAATTCTTTGGGGAAGGCGCCGCGGCACAGTGCTGCCCCCTATAAGCAAGCAATCAATCATAACGCCACTGCTGCGCTTGTTTGCCAACTTTAAATAAGAGGGGGTGGGCTTAACAATTCATCACGCGTGTCATGTTGTCCCGCTCAAGACGAGACGAGATTTTCAAATTTGCTTGTCCAGAAATATTGCATGCCAACAAGGTTGCGGATTTAACTTGCCAAAGTGGGTCATTTTTAATTTTATGGTGTATCTTGCGAATTGAATCTTGTTATATGTTGCAAAATGATTTTATCATTTTATCTTTGTGTGACCTTAGAACAAGAGATTGGACGACTAGAAGACAAGACAAGATGTTTGTCGAAAATTTGAGATCAATTTTCAATTTTTCTCTTCCAGGTGAGTTCCAAGATTGAGTGTACCCTATTTTTTCATTTTCTATATTCAACTATCAACTATCGCCTCCGTCAGAGATTAAACTAGCTTAACAACTAACAGTATCCCATTTTCCAAATATAAATTGTATTAGGTGGCTTGGATTATCTCAATATCTCCGTGTTCAAGAGTGTGGACGGAAATTCGGCCTGAGTGCTTTTCAATTTTAACTTTTTTCTTTTTGCATTTTAAGACTTGTTAGCACTATGAAGGCAATTCAGGTAAACACTTTGAGAAGGAATTGTAATTTCGAGAAAGATTCTGAAACTGTCTCGAAAATGTAGTCGCCATTTTCAGTCGCTTCTCGATCGGGCCAGAATTGGAATTCTCTGTCAGGAAAATGGATGACAGGACTTGGAGAGTAGACAAGTGTCTCTAACAAGCCCCAACAACAAGATAGCGGAGAGGTGGAATGAGGGTGTTGGAAAGCATTTGAAATTTGACGAGCAGCAAAAGAAATGACCTCGCCGATGTCAGACACTGGAAGAAAAAACGATATTGCGCCCTATTTTCTTCCTTCCCACGACGAGCCCACTCTCATTGGTTTTAGTTCGCCTTGGCGTCAGTCTGACTTGACTCGAGAATGGCGACGGGGTGTCAAACTTGCATGCATTTTTATGAATTACGCACCGCTTACTCTTTGACAATCCATAATTCAGACACTGTACAGTCGCGCGCAAAAAATACCGTGTCACGTCGTCTTTTGCCTAAATACATGTGAGGATCGATTAAAGACGCACCGAAACTTTATATTTGATGAGAAAGGAAGCAAAATTCATAGTAAAATTATTTTGAATTTATAAATTCGTGGTGCTCCCAATGATTGTTTATCTTCAGCGAATGATCCTTTGGAAAAGAGCATTGCTAAAGGACCAATAATGTATAGGAAAGCTAAGAGGTGGATTGGCATCAATATAATAGGAATTATTATCTGGTCTGGAATATATTCAATGAAAATGGGGGCTGTGTCCGGAACACGTCAGACGAAAATATAGAGCGATAACTCTTCTAATACGATAATAGTAAACTAATATTTAATCTTTTCTGTAGCGTCAGTTTCCACTGTTCTCTAGTTTAATTTTTTCATTTGAAATAATAGTTTACTATTATTATATTGATCGTCAACACTTGATCGTCTTTTTTCGTCCGACCTGTCCCGGAAACAATCCCCATTTTTATTGTATCCAGATAGTTTTAAATAAGCACGCACTTACGTGTGAATATAATTATATTGGTGAGGGCCTCGAACAGCTACAAAAAAGAATACGTACAAGCCGCTTGTCTATATACACCAGTCTTGCATCTGCAAAATCTCAACCATTCCAACAAGCATATATGAGCGTGTATATCAGCTAAATGCATATAACAATTATTCTACTTCGTTGTTTTCAGTTCCAACGAAAGAGAAGAAAGAAATTGTTTGATTAAACCCAGTTGCACTTTCTTTTCTTCTGTTCCATTCCACACATATATATACATATGTGCATATGAGCGTTTTGGGATCTCACCCCCGCCCCCTTTTTCCATTGCCTATTTCCTCTCTGCGCCCATTTTTTCGTCCGCGGGAATACAGTTAGAGAGTGAAGTTTAACTACAGATGACTCAGGAATTGGGGAGCTCGCGTCTATCCGCACGCTCGACTGGTCCATCAGGGCACCAGAGACCAAGTCTGGCTGCTGGTGGAAGTTAGCTAGCTGCACGCTACACGATTCGCCCTATTCGTTTTGGGTGTCCTCCTGAGGACTCCGAGCGCCACTTTTGGCGAAAAATGGAAAGTCCTCAGAGTGATTTCTGCCTGATTTGCAATTGAATAAAATACATAAGACTCGCACCAGAGCCACTAATCGTATTAGAGGCCTCATATTATTGTAAAGAAAATACCATTTTTTATGTTTTATCCCCGATTTTACAGAGCAGCCCTTTTCAAGATCCCAAGATTATCCCAAAATTACAATAATATCTTATTTAAGATACGAATATTGTTCCTATGGTTACCGTATTGTTTTGTTTTGGATATTTCTTCTCATATGTGGTTTTAGGATATGCCATTGATTCTTTCAGTTTCATGGATTTTTAGCCAATGGACTATTGACACCTTTTTTGTCACAATGGAATCTTTGCTACATGTCGAAGAAAGGTTTTGCGAGATATTATTTTTGACAGGACGTTTATCCCGCTGCACGTAGGCGGCGCTTCTGACAAATCGCCTGACACCTGACTGATCTTCGCACCTCGCTTCCTATAGGTGCTTTTGAGAACAAAACCGATGGCCCTAGCAGGATGCCTACCTCGGCCGCGGTGCAAATTCGCATAGACTCTTTTTTCCTTTTCACTCTCTCTCTTTCTCCACCTACTTCTTCACCCAAAAAACGTCTCTATCCATATGTGTTCAGTCTCAAATGAGATTTCTTTTTACCGTCCTACACGCACTATAATGCTTCAATGACTTTCCATTTGCTTCTGGCGCGTATGGCGCTGCCAACGCCCGGTACGTCACCGACAACGAAGTGAAAGAGGATGGGTCTCGGCAGACGGCGACACGCAACCTAGTTACCTGCAGTAAAATCCTGCTCACAAAGCAATTGGTTTATGCTGGTGGTCGAGAAATTATCCAGTTTTCGAAAAAGCGATGTATAAATACACTGGCGAATATACTAAGCGAAGCTGTTGTGATCCGTCACTTCAGTGAATTCATCATCATCATCATCAATACAGTATCGAGATGCTTATTAGTAGAAAAATAATACGATGTATGGTTCTGAACTCTAGTTTTACACATCGATGATCACCGATTGTCAAAGGTAGTGTCAGTGTGGGCTAAAAAAGAAATAGTCTTTTTTAAATTTACAATTAAAATTGGAAAACGTTTAACGAATCGAATGAAATTTTGCACACTTGTTGGCAATACATTCTTTTTTAAATTCTCATGCTGCACTGCGTGTGTGACGTCATCGTTTTGCTTTGCGATTCTAAAAATGGCGTTCAGTGACGTTTTTCTTCGTAAAAGAATATTATTTTTTATAAGTCGACCAAAAATAGTCCAATTATTATTAAACTTGAGCACAATTAAGACAACTGTATCCCCTTTCAAATTCCGAGACTAATATTTCTACAGTATACTGTATTTCTACCTCCCTGGTGCACAAATTCCAACCGGAACTCCAGGCAAACATTTCATTGAATTCAATTGTGTTAAAACCTGGTGTGGTAAGTACTTTTTTCTGGCAAAGAATTATCGAATGCATTTAGTAATTATTTCTTAGCAGGAACATCAGTTAATGTTATTATTTTTTAAGATTGTCCAATGATCCTTCCTTCACTCCACATCCAAAAGGCTCATCCAACGGCAAACTTGATCTAACATTTACATTTCTTTGGTTGACGGTGATTAAAGTTCCCGGCTCCGGTACCCGGCATTCAATTTCGTATGCAAGGATTCAGTCATCGATCAAAAAGCTACGATAAATGGTGGATGAGGGGGCGGGGCCTAGTGTCACGCATTCTCTTTGCTCCGGCGTTAGCTTTTTTTTCTTCTTTTTTGTCGATGCTCACTCATTCAAATTTCTCTCTTGCCTTTTTATTCCAATATTATTTTTTTGCTCAGTCCTCCATAGATCTTATAGAATCCAGATCACAATTGCTTGGCAGCGATCATAACCATAGACGAACCGGATTTGTGGGATTTTAATGGCTATACGTTCATAAATTGAGACGCTTAGCCATGTGCCTGTTATTATTTAGTTACAAGAGGGGTTCCCGGCTTTGCCTGGGTTTACAGTAACCACCAATGAAATAAAAAATGAATTATTTAAATTTACCGGCTATTTTATGTTTACACGATGACACGCGATAAACGCAAACGTTAAATGTGAAGTAACTAATTTTTCACGTGCGTTTCTTTGTAATAACGTCATGCAGTGAAGCCTCAATATGCCTTTTTTTAAATTTAAAAATTTGGATTTTCTTTTTGGTTTCGGTTTGACATTTATTATGTTAAATTGAAAAAGAATCATTTTTAAAATATCTATTCGATTCTTTTATGTTTTTAATATTTTATTTTGATATTGAAAATATTATTCGTGCATGTTGAGTGTTTGGTTGGAACTGTTAAGAGGTTCACCTTGTTGTCTCGTGAAATCAACGACGTCATGGTTTTGATGTGGGGACGCCATTTTTTAAAGTTAGAAGTCAAAGGGAAACGTTACAAAAGCCAAAATTTTGTAAAGCTATTTTTATTATGTTTTATTGAAAATTGAGATCC
>JAQGBY010006627.1:0-12818 GCA_034698785.1 Mycogona germanica
ATTTGATGGATGATACTTTGGCCAGTGGGACCATTGGACGGGCGCATGGTCCCTTGACAAACACAAGCACCTAGAAAGCCCTAAAATCAATTGTACAATGTTTACCATGCAATTGATATGCTACCGACATTCTCATGAACCTACCCAAATCGAAGAAATCCAGAACTTAGACAAGAAATCGTAAAAACATTGGTCTTCAAAATTTGGTCGATGAACTTCCCACCACAGCAACAGCAACGTCCAAGGAGGTTCACTAACATGCTAGAGTGACAGAAGAAAAGGTTCGTAAAAACGAAAGTTCTCGTAGGCAATATGGCTAATGTGTCCTTTTATACAAATCGCTCCCCGTTCACTACTGAAATCACTAATGATCAAATACAAAACTTATTTTTAATTAAATCGTTCTATTAATTAGTTTAAAAAAAACCATGATAAGACCACTGGACACTTTAAGGTAGTCATTCTAACATTCCTTTTTTCCGCTCTATGATTTTACAAACGTTTAAGCGCGACATCTGCTGGGGAAATCGCAAAACTTTGCCAAATTTACATTAAAAATTATTGCTGGCTAAACAAAAGTACAAAAGCACACGTTTTTGTTTTTTCTGGTTTCTGATTGAACAAATTCGTTGTGAGTGGTAAACGAAAGAAATTTCTTGTTTTAACGCAACCTTAATTAAGAACAGAACCGGTTATCAAAGAACGCAGTAAGGGTATACGGAGCTCTGGCGTTACATGACGATACACTCCTTATATTTAATTTCCCCAATGAAATATTTCGCGAGTTTCTATACAAAGCACACATATTGAAACAAAGTAGATTGGGAAAATATTCCGAATTCCTATTATTTACAAAATGTACTTTTGGCTTTTAAATGTGACCGATTTTATTAAGGTTGCTGTGCCATGTGGGGCTCCGTAGATATTTTACAGAGTTGGGAAATCTGTTGGAAAAACCCATCACAGATTTCTGGCAATTTATCGATATTTATATCGATGCGACTAGACGATACCAATATCTTAGAACACGAGCATCCGACGGCATCGAATCATTTTGCCCATCACAATATAGGAAAAAAACATTGATGATGTCAAAAGCTGGCGTTGTATGTGATCGTATATTTCTCTGACTAATTTCATCCCTAAATCCAAACAAATAGCAGTGCATCGAGACATTCGGTTGTCGACCAAATAAAGGAGACGTCAAGTTTATTACCGGAATCGAAATCCGGTAAGTGTTATCAGCAAGAACTGTCGCTGGGCAAAAATTTGACGCTAAAAAGAAACCCCTAATCCCAAAATGCGAAATTGAAAGGCTCTCGAGACTGTGGCGCGTTGATCTTTCGGTTTTATGTAGTTGATTGTCCATTGCTTTAATCTGTAAAAAGGTTGGACGTACCCTTTCAAAGAGTGTTGAATAATCGTGCCGAATAAAAATGGGGGCACACAGCGGAACCCCGATTGACCTGTTTGTTTTTATTATGACCTTGCTTTGTTTACACAATCGCAATATAACCAGTTTTATTGTTGGTGGCGCAAAACCATTATTGACGCTGGGGCATTAGTGAATACTCCCCGATACAACATCTAGCCAATAGTTAATGTTGGCCGTGTCTTTCCTGATTAACGCATCATACTGGAAATGTACATATCATTGAAACCCCCACCTGGGGGCCGGACGTCAGAGGTGCTGATTGTCATCATAGCTAAACGTGAGGTCTACAATTGAACACGGAAACGCTGGTTGGCAGTACTGGATGGTGGATTTCCAGTTTTAACAGCCAGGGGGCAACTGAACTAGTTGACAGTTCGGGGTTATGACAGTGGAGTACATATCACGAGCAACCGTGGCTAGCTATCGTGACGTTTGCTATTAATGATGTTTTACTCTGAGAATTGATGGAGTTTCTCCTGTTGTCTTTTAGCTAGCATTCGCTGCCGTTTGATTCAGTTATTGATAGCAATAATTGCTGTCAATATCTGAATAAATAATGCGCACATTTCTTGCGTGATGTTTGGTAGTTACTCAATTCATGACATGCTGATGTCACTGATGTGGCCATTTGGCAGAGGAGCTCAATTCCAAGTTTCAACTAGTCTAGCGTAGTTGTCAACTTCGTTTTGCGCAATCAAAATTAAACACGTGAGACGGAATTTCAGCTTCTCAGCTTCCAAAACGCTTCCCAATTGTTATTCGACCGACGGAAGAACGGGCATATAATCAGTGAAAAAAATAAGGAAATAGTTTTCCACTTGTTTAATTCAAGGAAAATCCATCACATGTAAAATTTGTTGGTCTTTTTTGTTAACATAGTTGAAACCTAATTAAACACTACACTTCCGTCGCGTAGCCCATCTGTCGTCACAGCGTCGTTGTTGATAGAGCAACTGGATGTCACACATGCGCTACGCCAAAAGTTCCCAAAAATGACATGGTGCGTCAGATGGGGCGCCTACGTCGCATTAGTCACGAAATGTTGTTTCACTGCTTAAACACATGTTCAGCCAGTTGTCATCCGTTTTCCTGTGGTGGGCCAGCCCAGATCACGAAATTGCCAGTCACTTTTGTCCAGTGAGCAATTGATCGAAAGTCATTGACTCCATACGTAGGGGAGAGTTGTCACGAATTTTTTGTGCAGTACTATCAAACTAATGTCATGTCATCCAAATCGAGTCATTGACACTGGTTTCATGGGGGGGGGATGTATTTATTTTTATCTGTTGCCAGCAAGCAGCAAGTATTTAATTCAATGCAGGTTTTATGTTGTATATATATATGCTTAAATCTGCGGTTTATCTCGATAGTTATTTGCACCAGCGTGGAGTAATATATATTGTTTTTACTCTGTATTCTGTGCACCAATTGACAAACAAGTCCTCAAGTTCTTTCGCAGTTCTCACAGCTCTTTGTTTAATTCTCATGCGAAAACACCACTCGACTTAAATATTGTATATCTATTATCGCCATAAGTGGTTCGGTAAGTTGATCTGGTCCAAAAAAGAAAAATAAACTCGTGGTTGTTTATTTGTTTGTGAATCTAGATAGTGAGGTCTGACGAAATTGTCTCCGTGTTTGCAGGGTGCGATTCTTGTTCTGCTTGTACGTCACACACCATCCAGTGAGCGGGAATATAAAGTCCGTTGTGTTTTTTATTGACAATAGAAGTGTTTCAGTGCTGCGTTCGGCAGACGATTAAATGTACGCTGATCTCGACATTTGATCCAACTAACATTTTATCTTTGTTGATATAGTGCGTCCAATATTTTTGATTGGAATTTCCAGCATACCTGCCACCATTGTGATTTTATGTGCTAAGAGTAGGTGTTGTATTTTTTTATCCTACACAGCGCCACCTCACGCCAACGTTGGGTAAAACTCGGGGAGAAGGGTATCGTTCAGTTCTTTCTCAACCTGTTCAACATTTTGCCTCGACTTAAGGATTAATCTCCCGGCAAACACAAACCCTCCCAGTACGTCGCTAATCATCCTATCACTATCCAGCAAGAATCGCTATGAGAGCTCCCTCGTTTATGGACAACTATCGGACGGACGGCGGTGGTGGTGGCGGCGGCGGTAGCCTCTATATCTCGCCAGATTCGGAGGATTTCTCAGACTACTTGTGGATGGAAGACGTAGAAAGTTTCGACAAGCAGGTGAGGCTTTAGTCATCTTGAACGAACAGGGAAAATGAAATGTTACAATTACAATATGTACCCACAAGCAGCCCTGGATGGGGCCTATGGCGGGGATCGAACGACTAGTTAGGGACAAAGGTTGTTCTAGGTGCTTTGACAGTTTTAAGGGATAACCGTTTTGAAATTGAATTTCATCTCGTGACGTGAGCCGAAACGGACAGGATGTCCTTAATTTTTCTTTAGCGTCCATAAATAGAAAAGATCCTGGAAATGAATTGCTGGATCCACGATATTTTATCTCACAAAATTGAGCTCAATGTTGCCTAGTCGTATAAAGTCCTGCGATGCACTATGTGTATAAGGGGAGGGTCTCAGAAAGATAATTAGGGAGGCATATTCTAGAAAAAGAGGCTGTAAAGACCCAGAGATCATTGTAATAAAAATCTCTGAATATATTTTTCGATACTTCATAATATCGGTTATGATGACCCTTAGGATTAAAAGCCAAGTTATGGATAACCAGATTGGTTCACTGTCTGTTTATCTTAAGATACGGCAAGCCGCCAAAACACCTGTCACGAAGTACAACAATTTGATAAGAGTTCAAATTGTGTGACTTATGAATGGAATGTAATGATCCCTCATGCGCCCTTATTTCGTTCTGCAGGTGTTGGCCGAACTGGAAGAGGAGGAGGAGATGGAAATGGAGATGCAAGAGATGCTGGCGGAGGAGGAGGCCCGCGACACTACCTACTATGTAGTGGACGAGCATAGTCTGGCAGTCATTGCCTGTCCGGCGCTGGCCCTTGGTCGAGCCTCGGTCGCCCTGGTCGCCGCCGCGGCCGCCGCCTCGCCCCTTTGCGACACCGGCATCCTCTTATTGGTGAGCGAACGTTTATTTGATAAGATTGAATTTTTTTTAGTTCCCCTAACTCTAATTTACTTGGTGCACTTGGTGCTACATATCTACATATTTATGACACATATTTATCAGTACCCCGAAATCGAATAATCGAGATCCCGCGACGGAAATTGAAATTGTACTCAGTTGCTTGCAATATCAATGTGGACCTAAATAATAATCTTTGACTGTAGGTTGCAATTGTCACCAGAGGGCACCAATAACTTATGCATAGATTGATAGCGTTTGCAAATAGTGGCCCTGTAATATGACAATACAAAAATAAACGAATGCGTTTTCTTTTGCACGATAGAGTGAACTGAATCCGGAGGCAGCCGAGTTTGTCCCTGGCCAGGTGTCGGCACCAGCCACCGTCCTGTCGCCGCCCACCACGGCATCCGGTGGCGGTGACTCGTCGCCCGACCGATAGACGGCGCACCGGTTGTGGGAGATGTGATCTCGACTGGACTTCTTCGAACCGTACACGCTATCGTTACGATATCCCCCGTCTCTCTATCTAATCTATATCTCGGTGTTGACGCGACAAGATCGCGAATTGTGATGTGGCATCCCTCGCGCGTGGGGTTAGTCGGCGAGGTGGCCTGTATCTGCGACTGTGACCTGTCGCAATTTGGAAATGGCACCCCCTTCCCCTTTCTCCCGTTGGTATGTGGCCTTCCTGGCGAGTTGTGCTCTCGTTAGGTGTCCTCAATTGTATCGGAACAATTGTTTATTCTCTTCTAAGTCTTCGAGCACGTTTGTTAGTGCGTTATTGACATTTTTCTAAAATTTGTTCATTGGTTCAGCATTGCAGCAGGCAAAAGTTCTCGACGTCTAAAACAAATATTTAAACAAAATTGAACAGAATTTTATCTAGTCTCACATTTAATTTCTATGTCATATTTCAATTAAATCTAAATTTTCTGTGTGTTTTGTTGGATTTGTTTAACTGGAAGACCAATAACCCATTTGATGATTTAAGAAAAATGCAGGAATAGTTGTAATCAGAGAAAAAAATTGTTCCCCATATTTAAAGGCCGAATAGTCCCAACAAAATAGTAAGTTTATGGTTATGGTTTCGGTTCAGAAAAAATAATTGTTTTCACTTAATAAAGTTAAAGGCCGAATGATAGTCATTCCACTCAACGATGTCATCACGAGTGTTGGTATTTAAGATACTATAGGGCCTAAAGCCAAGCTCATTCCAGGCTCGATCTCTCCACCTTAAGTGGAGTCGAGCCAACCTGCGTTGTGGCGATTAGGCCAATGATAAACCGCATCTTGGAAGGCTCGACGGGTGACAAGTGTTGGGGCACTTATCCACAACACTACAGGAATCTCAAAACTGATCTCCCTTAACGGCTTAGTTGGCTCTTCAATTTCATGCCTGAAGAGTTCGCTTGCGACCGGTCCAACACAGATACCCCCTTCCCTCGTTCCCCCACGCAAAAGGTGTCAAAGATGTGAACAAAAAAAAATTCAAAATAGGTGTGGCGAGAAAATGTACAAAAAAAATGTGTAAAAAATGTACAAAAAATTGCATTGTAAAAATGTACAAAAAATCATCCCCCCTCCCTCCAATTTCCTATCAGTGTAGTCTCTTACCCCCCTGTCCAAGGGCGTCGTATTGGCAGAGTTGTCGACCTTTGAGTGGTCGTTCCCACCCTTCTCCTGTGTTTTCGCAACGGTATGGATGTCGTACATAATGGCGTATGTTGCTCTTATATTTCAGACCCTATATCGCTGTCGTACGGCAAAATTGCGGCAAAAGTCGACACGGGTTGCTGGAATTCTGTTGGTTGCGCGCCGATCGCCACGAGGAGCACGTGTGCCTGAATGTTCTATAATCTCAGTGACCCGTGCCGATTTTCCAGTCATTTTGCCGTTTATTGACGGAAAAGGTTATTTGAAGTGTCGATTTCGATTGTTCAAATGTCTACGTCGAAGCGTTTTGTCGAATTTCAGAAAACTTGGAAATACTGACGTTTCCTCTAGACTAGGGAAATTGAGATTTCAATGGATTTTTTTTAGACCATTTCGAATGTTCAAAGATCCAAAACGGATAGGGCACCAAATGTAAAAAAGCAACGTTCTGTCGTATCTCTGATATTTGTATCACGTATACAAGCAGTCATTCATTTTGTATTTTACTACTGAATCAGTTTAATTTTCGCTTGGTGATTAACGTAAAGAGTATGTGCCCAATTTGGGACTTTATCAAATTTAAAAGTTATTTCTGGAGGTAGTCTGTCCAATGGGCAGCATCTTCCCGTCAATATGAATTGTTATTTTTTTCAGGGTGGCTTTTTAAGCAGATTGAGGGACGTTTCGGCGTTTTGTGGCGCCATTTCGTCGTGCCCGATTCTGCACTTTTAATACAAATTATCGTGAAATGGCTACCTTGCTTGTTATTTAGTTTGATTAATTTTGAGTGCCTCCTCGCTCGATACCATTTTCATTCGTGATTTTGCAAAAATAAATATTTGCATAATGTTCATTAGCCAAAGTCATATCGTCTTTCGCTGGTCAAAGTGTTTCACTTTTTAGTTTCGTCAGATTAACTATTGCGAAACGCAACTGAGAAAATGTCATTATCTTCTTTCATTTCATGTCTTGTTACTTTTTATTTGATTCGCTTGGTTTGTGCTTGTACACGTGACAAAATCTATAGTTGTTGTGTCTGTTTCTGTGCATCATCCGAAAACATTAAAAAAAAAACATCATTTGAAAATTTATAGATTTTGTGTCCTGTGAATTCTTGTTGCTCTCTGATTGTGATTTGGTTACTTTTAACTTAAGTTCTTATTAAAAAGGACGATGCTTTGTAATTGTTAAAAGATATATTTGGCGCTTAAATTAGTTTAGTTGTTTCTTTGGGTGTCTTTAAATTTCTGGAAAGTGAGATTGAACGAGAGTATTTCAAATTTTCGCGGGATGTTAATATGAAACTACGAGCATGAGAGGTGCTGCCACTTGACGACCAAATGCCCAACTTTCGCCAACGGGTTTGGTGTACAAAGCTCCTCCTGAAAGCAGCCCCGCATTGCACCAAGATGATTGAAATTGGCATTTCCCCAAACACTAGGAACAATTGAGGTCCCCCCTCAGTTGCGGAAAGTCAGTTTTTATTTATATTTCGCACTTAATTAATCCACATAACTATTCGAGGCCCAGAGACAACTGGCACACTCGACCCTAGTTCCGAGTTGGTCCACCTTGCGGGTTCTCATGCCCGACCGTAAGCAGATGTTGTCAGCTGGGCCTGGTGGCGATGAGAACCTTAAGGGCTGCCTCGACATATCCTTGGTTTCGTGTTTTCTAAAATCTAAAAACTGTCACGGGACTGCAGTTTGCAGGGTGTCTTATAACTGTGGCGGGTAAATATTTGTGCCCGGAATAAATTATCTCTAGTTTTCGCTGTCGCAACATGATTCCAAACGCACTGCGCCCCCTCTCTCTGGAGATACCACAAATATCTGTTTACAACAGTCACAGCTAATAATAAATAGAAAACTAACTCGTAGGCAACCATACAGTAACACCTCATTCGCTCTTATCGGGTTGTTCGGGGGGAAATTCAAATAAGAGAAGCTTATAAAGAAATGATACTATATTATCATGTCTTAACAGCACTGATGATTGAAGTTCACCACGCATCTGGTAGTGGCGTCAGTGTAAAATAAATTTATTGCAGGCTATTTTCGTCATTTCGTATTTTAAAGTCGTAGATGCTTACGTTTCGACATTGTAAATATCTCCAAAAGCACGAATAAGAAAGACCTTGAAAGATTTTTGCTAGAATTCGGCGAATTAAAGAATGATTTTAAAAATCTATACATGAACGTTGTATGCAAAAAAATTTCATAGAATATATTCATGGAATTGATAACTGCAGGTTGAATCATTTCGATTATTATCTGCTTCAGCGCAGCTAAATTGCATGCGCTGTCAACCTTATAAAAATAATTACCTAAAGCAATTCATTGAAAGATACATTGATTTTTTCTCTTTATAAAAACGAATTTATTCAATGCTGAGTCAACCTAAGTGCTGACTTATCGAGTCACAATGAAACCGTTACACAACACCATCAATTCAAAAATCTTTAATATTGATTCTACTCGTCTTAATACTCGTGCGGTGCCTCATGACCCTTATATCCAGCGAAAGAATATTTTAAGAAAATTTATAAAGACCATAATATATCGCTATATAAGCCTACCCCATATCCTGCGTGACTGTTGCAATTAGAAAATTCGTGTTTGCATATTCGCTGCTGCAAAAGAAAAAATTCATTGCCTGAAATGGGAATCTTTCTAAAATAAATATCTGCATTATATTAAAGATGTTCGCATAAAGATGTTGAAAATTCCCCCAATTAAGCAAGCAATGTAAAATAAAATCACACGCATAGCTAAAATATTATTTACCACTTAAAATCTTTGTGCATAATCGAGTTCATAACAATTCTTAAGCCTCATTTGCACTAGGGGTTATTTAACGCTTTGCTTCATGAAATTGCCATTTTCTTTGGATAAAACACATGCGAGAATATGAAATTGCCAGTATTATCTTTTAAAATCTTTCCTCGCATGTGTTAGGCCCAATCAAAATGACATATCCATGGAATAAAGCGTCAAACTTGGCCTAATGGAAATAAGGCTTTATTGTTATCGAAATTTTGTCTCGTATTCAGACAATATTATGTTAAAGAAAACCCAGTATGATGTGCGCTACAGGGAATGGGCGGTGAAACATTCGCAGAAAAAATAACACCAGAGACGATTCCAACAGAAAGTAGATTTTAGACATGAGGGCTTTCAGAGTGCTGCATCGATTTTATATTCGCGTCTCGTGGGGTGGAGGAAGTAAAACTAATAACTAAATTTAGTCTTGGAAAATGGACCTACGCGTAGCTGAAGTTCTTGCCCACATTATTTCCAATTTCGCGAATTAAATGAAAAATCCTGAGATCCAGCGTTCCATCTATGCGGTCAGTGTCATTTTTAGCCTAGCATGCGATTCGGGATACGCAACGCGGAAAGTGGAGCCCCTTTTCCCCCGCATAGGGATCTGTAGTTGCCCGCTATCAGTAGTTGCACCGGAGTATTGCCTGGTTGCTCGCCTCGGGGAATTTCAGGGGCTGCAGTGCGGTCAGCGTAAGACGTACCACAGAATTTGAATTTTTCGCTCAATTCCTCTCTGCATAATTTCGCCAATTGTTTCCGCAAATAATTGCGCTATTATACCAATAAGCAACTGCCCACATAGGTTAGGCGAGGATAAAAAAAGTATGGTTGTTTGGCGCCGGATGAGCCCAACGAAACCGACGATCTTACTTTTTGGCAACAATGTTGGTGAATATGACTCCCTGTACTATTGTTTGTCTTTTGCTATTGCCAGATTTCAACCAAATATCAATCTTCCATAAAAATCTTTGAATTGGGGAAGGGTCTTAAGAATATGTAATAAATAAAAAGTGTATATAGAATAAAGTCGAAATCGATATTTGCACTTGGAGACACAATGTAATGCATTTTTGAATAAGTTATAAATAATTTCTCAAATAAACAATTAAATACGAGTACCGGTATATCACCGAATAGAAACAGTAGAGTAAGCTAATGGAATATAGTATCCCTTCTGGCCTAGTTTATCCAGAGAGGACCGAGCAAGAATGCAATGAGGTTATGCGGGGAAAAGTTAGATGTTAACGACTGTATGTGTCTGGAATTTCAAGTCACATTTTCTGGGTGTAAAATAAGTCCTGGCTCTTGTCGTAGTGTGCTGCTTGAAATTGTTCTCAAATTAGAAAAATCGAAAAAAGAGGGTCCTGTTTCTCGGAAAACAAAAACAAACGATAAAAGAGAAACCGCATAGGACAGGGTAATGCGATATTTATCGCTCAACCGCGAGCAGAGCGATAAAAAGCAATTGTTGAATGCAAATTGCTGTAGGGTGGAGGGGGGGGGATTGCGTTAATGGCCGTTATGTTTTTCACGATCAATTCTAATTTAGAATAAGACATTGTAATTTGAATTTAAAGTCATTTTTTCCCATCTCTTTATGAATCATGTATGTGCCAATTTGGAAAGAACTTATTTTTTTGGCGCATTCGTTCAGAAAAAATATTTTTCTGTCGAGCTACTAAAAATTATTTATTTACAGCACATGTGTATGCTCGGTGCACCTCCTGTACGAGCAACGCATTTAGGTTGCTGGGAATGCAGGAGTGCTTAAACAAGTTTAAAAAATCATTAATAATTTTTGAGCGAGATGCAAGCCGCAAGTTAAGGCTGCCATATCTAAACTTTTATATTTTTTATTATTTTTATTATTTTTATTATTATTTTGCAGGACAATTTTGGTTTCTTCGAATTGTCAGATTACCTACACCATTAAACTAAATAGTTTAACCGTGACAATATCGATATCGAAATGAACAAAAATGTTCTGACTGTTATTGCGTCAATGTTGAAATGTTCTCAGGTGTTAGACAAGTTGGTGTCTGCGAATGTTCCTCACTCACCAATTAACTCGCGGCCACCAAAATAAATTAGAAATAATGACCAAATCAAGATAGCTGAACAAACAGTTGGAAATAAAAAAATGTCAATCAAAAATCAATATAACTGAAACGAACAATCAAAAGTCCAAATTTGGCACAGCTCACTTCTCCACCAAGGATAACTCCGCCACCCGTTTTCGTTTGAAGGCCCAGAGAGTGCCGAATTCTGATTCTGGAGGAGCATAAACAACGTTTATCATCATGAAAAGTAGACGCACGTAACATGTTCTTGGTTTATAGACGACAAAAATCCACGTTTGCGTGTAGGAGGGTAGAGGGAGATGAGGGGTGGGGTGGGGGGAGGGACGAAAGAATTGGCGGCGATGACTACAGCTTTGCTTTTGCCCGCATCCGAAATAGCCCCGGCCCATTATTACCCATAGTGCAAAGCGGCACCAGTGTGTCCTGTATGTGTGGGTAGAGGAGTTTTAAGCTGCTTACATGCGCGGCGCTCTTATGTCCCCGTACCCGCGGGAGGGAGGGGGGGAGGAAAGGGGGATTTCAAAACGCAACCCATATACCCCCTCTTTCTCCTAAACAGAAGCGAAAAGCAGCACGCTTGCATAGTCCTAGGAAAAAATTGACAAATCGTGTCATTTTTCATGTCAACGCTGTGGCTTATATACATAGATGCGAACGCCGCAGAACGAGGGTGAGGGCGGAGAGGTGGAGGGGTCGGGCTGAAGGAGGAGAAACAATATGGCCGGCGAGTCTTACTTCCCAGACAAACCGTCCATCTCAGAAATGGGGAGGAGAGAGAAAACATTCCAAAAGTATCTCGATTGCTATGAGCATTCAGGTGACGTGAGGTCAAGGTTTATAAAATAGCTCAGACGGCTGTTTGGGGAGGGGGACGTAACCGCCGCGCCACCTAGCGTCGGTGACACTAAGTGTGACGTCACCTGGTTCCCTCTTCTCTCAAATCGAATCCTACGTAATATATAAGGCCTGGCGACTGGATTTGTGACGTCAAGATGAGTACAAGCGGCACCAAGTGTGACGTCACACGGTTCTCTCTTCTCTCAATTCGATACCTACGTAATATTGCTTGGCGACTGGATTTGTGACGCAAGGGAACCACACTACGTCTCAGTCACGGCTCTACCATCTCTCTGAGCTAACCGAGTATTTTATGCGTCTCGTCGAGTCCCCCCATACGTACTCATATTATAGATCACCTTTCGCCACCTACCGGCAATGCGATGACATTTTCGGCATTCTCTCCGCCGCTCAGACTGAGCCCAGTTAAAAGGGGAAAAATATTATTTACCGAAGTCCACGCTAGGCGGCGAACGAACAGAGCATTTAGTTTTTCTTGACAGTTGAAAAAATCGTTGAGGATCGAACTGAAAAGCGATTTTAACTAGGTTAGTCATAAGGTGGCCTCGAGTATGCGTGGTTCTAAAATTAGCTGGCGAAGCGGAATGCAATACATAGAAAAATCGTCGTGCGCATCGGAATCATGGATTGAAAGGAGGTTATTGTCTGGTAGCTAGATGCTGTACGCAGGATTGACGTATTGAAAAGCGTCAGACAAGCGATATGGCATTCCTGCTGGATGGAGCCAGCGGATGCATGGAGTTAGAGAAATAAAGCGCACCACTAAATATTTTTCTGATGACTGAACATACTAGTCTGGTGGAAATCGCCTCCATTGAAACGCGTAGCTATTTTAGGATAATGAAAACATGAAATGCCGTTAAAATGCCATGT